>FIZR01027330.1:0-22246 GCA_900060175.1 Ferrisia virgata | reverse complement strand
TTCGAATAAACTTTATTTACTACATTTTGGATCGCCTTTATTGAAAAAAAAAACCCTAAATTTACATTGCAGATTCGTATACGAGAAATGAACTACATCCCGATCAAAATACCACTTTTTTGGAGCTATGAGAGGGTGCAATGGAGCTAAGAAGTCGGAACCCCCAAAACGTACATCTAGCGCCCCAACTAAATCCACATACAAAATTTCAACTTCTAAGCTCAATTTGATGAGGAGGTAGGGGAGGTACATGCCCTTTTTCAAGGTCAAAAAGGGGGAAAACCCCCATATTTCCCTCAGAATCGACTTAGGAGGTTGATTTTTGGATATGTTATATAAGTTTTGATTCTCTGTCAATAAGCTTAAAGTGGGACGATTTTTGCGTTTTTGACCCCTCAGCATCCCCTTCCCCAAATTGGGGTCTAAGTGAATTTTGACCCGAGTTCATTCCCCCTTATGTATATCTAATCCGACCCCAAACTGAGCCGATTGACTGAATTCGAGCGATTTTGGTCGGTATCAAGCGGAGTAGATGATTTTTATGTTCGGGAGCAAAAAATAAAAATAAATATCTGATATGGCTAAAAATTGTCTCAATGATCTTCTAGGACCCCAAAACGGATTTTGTTGATATCTCCTCTCCCCCCTCGTCCTCCGTTGGTCGATAGAATGTAGTAGCCTGGTTTTCATTGACAATATGACATAGAAAATCAGGCTGAAAAATCGAAAAGTCGACAAAAAACCACAATTTCCTGGCTGTGAGGTTCGTGATACGTGTAGAGAATCTGAAAAGTCAGCATCTCTAAAAGGTACATGTTTCGCTCTTACAATGTCTACATATCAAAGGGAGATGGGGAAGGAATAGCTTTTTTTCGAGGTCAAAAAGGGGGAAACCCTTATATCCCTTCTCCCAAATGACCTGGGAGGCTGATTTTTGGATATGTTATACAATATTGGATTGTCTATCGTTTGGCTCAAATAGGAACCATTTTTGCCCTTTCAACCCCTCAGCACCCTCCCTCCTTCAAATTTTTAGACTCGAGATCAACCCTACTCCAGAATATCAAATTTGCCGCCTATCCAAGTCCATTTGCGAAATTTGATCGATTTTGGTCAGTATCGAGCTGAGAGCAAATTATTATTAGTTTTGGGGGAAAGAATAAAAAGAATGAAAAAAAAAATAACAATAATAAATATCTTATACAGCTGAAAATGGTCGTAATGGTCTTCTCGGATCCCAAAACGGATTTTGATGATATTTTTACTCCCTCCTTCTCATCCACCGTCGGTCGAAAATTGGACTAAAAAATTGTATAAATATGGAATGGCCAGCATTGCATAAAGAGAATCCACGAATCTAATCTCATGTGCTGGAAGGTCATTAATAGCACTTCTAACATGTCAGATATCTGTTTTTGGGACGACCCAGGGTCAAAATTCAGTTGTATATCCAAATTTGGGAATGAGAGGCGTTGTGATAGGGGGAGGGGTTAAAAATCCATAAAATTTTCCTTTCCGAATCAATAGCTAAAGAATCAAAAGTTGTGCAACATATTGAAAAATCAATCTCACACATCAACTCTTATGGGGGCAGATATGAGGAGGTTCATTTTTTTGATCGAAAGAAAATTCTGTTCTTTACATAACACTCGTTCCTCCCCGTTGAGTTGAAGGGCTTAAATTTGGTAGTAGGGATCCTAATTGCGCTTTACGGGGAGTGGGGGGGGCGGGGGTTGACATTTCAGCTTCACTTCACCCCTTCACATTCTTAAAATGTTTTTTTTTGGGTGCTTTTTTAAAACCATGTTTCGAGTTTGTCTTTCATATATCTCCGTTCCAAATTGAGCTATGAAGTCGAAATTTGACACACATATATGCAATAGAAGTCCTAGATGTAAGTTTTTCAGAACTTTCGACTTTTCAACTCCGTTGGACCATTCGCAGGTTCGAAAAGTAGAGTTTTTTTCACTTGAAATTCGATTCTTTCGTTTTCTTCTCTTCAAAAACATCATTTTTCAAAAAGAAACAAACATCAAATATTCGTTTCGTTTTCTTACTTCGGTAACCTTTACTTTAACAAATGTGACCGTCCATGAGAAAAACCACCAGTCGTGTAAAACATAAATTTTTGGTTTTTTGACGTTTGAAGTCCTTGAACATTTCTTTTTTTCAGCCTAGCTTACTCCCATTCATTTGAAGGATCGCTAAGTACCTGATTTTTTCATTTGAAGCGAGGTTCTTCAGGTGTTTTACGATAACTTTCCAACGCTTTCTTTGGATTTCCTGAAAAATTTACTTGCTGCACGAGTAATGATGGCTTTTCTCACGAACGATAACAAATATAAAATCTGGTCGGATGATTTTCACTTCATCACGAACTTCGCAACAGAAAATCCGCAGACATCTACCCTCAAAATATCTCTATCTTAACGTCCTTGTTTTGCCAACGATTATCTTTAGGGCTGGGTATTTCTATTTAGGTACTTAACCGCTTCACGACACACGTAAACAAATGGTAAAAACACACACACACACACACACACACACACCAAGTCCATTTGTTTTCGAGCGTAGGTATACGTGTATAGAGAGACCTCCGGAAAAAACAACTCCATTTCCTTCGAGTATTCGTATAATATACGTGTACGTAACGTATATAAATACACTCGTAATTCACAAATATGCGGTTACATCATTCGATAAGCGAGCTTTTGGTATTCCACAATCGTCGATTTCTTATCACGCTCGTATGCACTCTTACATATGTACATATGTACATATTATAGAATAGACTTGGCATAGTTTAACCTAATGGTGATAGGCCTACATCAAAACAGATAACACAAGTATTCGTATCTGCTCGTTTATCTCATTCACACAGCCCGATGCGACGCAGCCAACATCATTGTACGGTATGGTACATATTTGTACACATGTGTTTATCTCAAAAACCTCGGCAAGGTAAGCGGTTACCACAAGTTGGAGAGGGGGGGGGGGTATGGTATAAATGGCACGCCGGCGTTCGTATAACAACAAACCCATCATCACCAACCATTGTAACCATCATCAGCAGGCGCACCTGACCATTAAATGCTACGTACGCCTGTATCGTCGGTCGCCCGTCAACATACGACAACGAGATCGCGAATACCATAAGCAACAAATAATAATAATAATAATAATAATAATAATAATAATAATAATAATAACAACAACAACAACAACGTATACATAATCAACGATCCGATCATATTTTGCTACGTACAATTCGTACAATATCTCCGTTATAATACGAAACGTGTACATTTACTACGTACCTAGACCTACTACATACCTCTGTGTAGTAAAATAATACTACTGCAATTCTCCCTCCTCCCCTCCCTCTTCTCTTCCATCACTCGTCGTCATTTCTCAGTACTCGTCTTTCGGTTAATGGTAATATTACAAAGATACACACCATACACATCAGACAGAGAAGGCGAAAGGTAAAGAAAGGTAAAAGGTAGCAGTACACACATAAGTTAAGCTGGTATGACCACCGCCCCATCCTGCCAGCCCAGGCACTGGACGAAGAACACATACATCGTTGTGCGTCTACGTACGGTGCTGTGTACGTAGTGTACGCAAACGTATGTGCGAGTGAGTAATTCATTATTTAGGACAGTGATTCTCAAGTTAACCAACATTCCAACGGTACAGTTGCTCGACGTACATATGGTTAAGAAAACGGAGCCAGGCTACTTGAACGAGAAAAAAAAAATTACGTTCATTATCGACACCGCCATGCCACCGACGTCTCCGTTGTCGAGTACCAATACCAACTACGTGTACATAGGCTAAGTACGCATGCATACGTTTGTAAATGTATGTAGGTACGTATCCTTCTTCACTCCACCACTGCGTCTTCAATGCTTAATTTATGACCGCGAAAGCAACATTACTAAATTCGTCGTACGAACGTACGTAATACAGCATTATATTAATTTTTTTCAACTCGCAGATTCGGAGTATTAAATCGTAAGAGGTATCTTTCTCTTCGCATCGTAAACGTATAAGGTATCCTTGGTAGGAAGATCTACCATACACATGCACACAAATCGTACAACAACGTCCGTACAATTAACATTGTAGCCTATGCACATTGCACACGAACAGGTTCAAATACCTAGACTAATACGTTCGTCGTACAGCATACTTAATCGCAACGATGCAAAACATTGCAGGCATGTCGAGCTACAGTATCTAAGTAAATACTACATCAAAGTAGCGTTATTTTTATCTTTATTTTCTTCTATATTCGGTACCGTTTCTAGATCGTCATTTTTTGACAGTGTGTTCAAAAAGTCGCACCATAGGGTCAAACTCTTGGATTTTTGGTAATTTGAAGTTGTGCGATACTAAATAATCTAAAGAATTACCTCGACTTGAAAAATTTAGATACAAGTAAATTTTATTACTTGAGGGGGGGGGGAGGAGACTTGATGCGCATACTCTTCTCTCTCTAATCTCAGTATTTTTACTTGACACAGAATTTCCATACAGTGACGTTGCCCGGAATGACTCAAAGGAGAGATTTACATTTTTTCTCGACTATTTAAATTCGGTTTTCAATTTTTTAACTTTTTCAGGCAAGATTGTAAGGGGGTGCGATGAGGCAGAAAAGTCTAACCCCCCCTCCCCCCTCCGGCACATCTAGGATCTATACTACATGTACATACCTAATTTCGAACACATAGATTAATTTTGAGGGGAGTTATGTGAAAAATAAACTCAAAAAAGAAGAAAAAACAAATAAAAAATCTCATTTTTGGGGCTATAAGGACGAGCAATGGGTTTGAAAAGTCGAATCCGCCAAAAAGCACAACTACGGTCCTTAATAAATCTACATATCAGATTTCAACTTCTTAGCACAATTTGAAGGTGTGATAGGGAAGAAACAGTCGTTTTTCAAGATCAAAAAAGGGATACCCGCTGTATCCCCCCCCCCCCCCCCCCCCGAATGACCAACGAGGCTGATTTTTGGACAAGTTATACAACTTTAGATTGCCTATCGATTGGCTCAAAAAGAAACAATTTTTGCTGTTTTAGCCCCTCAGCACCCCCTCCTCGAAATTTGGGCGCAACTGAATTTCGATCCGACGTTAGCCCATCCTCCGGAATATCAAATCCGCCGCTAATCGAAGCCTATTTTCGAAATTTGATCGATTTTGGTCGGTATCGTGCTGAGTAAATGATTATTAGTTTTGGAGAAAAAATCAAGTTAAAAATAATAATAAATATCTGAAATTGCCAAAAAATGATCGTAACGGTCTACGAATTTTGTTAATATCCCCCCTCCCCCCCCCCCATCCAGCCCTAGTTTGATAAACTGTAACAGTCTGGTTCTCATCGACAATATTCATAGTTTAATAGAAAATCGTTAGAAATATGCAAAAAGTGACATAAAAAAAAATCGAAACAACCAGTTGGTATTGTGAGCCGGCTGTTTGCAAATTTGTAAAAAAAAAATAAAAATTCAACCCAGCCTTCTAGACAGTCTGCTTGCTCATTCAAAACTTGTATAGATATTTGCCCCCTCCCCTCTCTCTCTTTCTCTCTTACTATGTAACGTTCTACATTTCATTTGATATTTAAATATTCTTTTACAGGAATAACTTCAGTCCGGAAGTGAAAAATGAATCATGAAGAAACATTATTTGGATAATGTAAAGGTCAGCAGTCCATGGAAGGTCAAAGATTCGCAAAATAATGCGGATTACATGAGTAAAACGTAGAAACCACGTTGATGTGAAATCCACCACATATTCTGCAATTAACCTACAAAAAAATATTCCCAAAATCACGATAAGACATGAAATTGTATGCAGGATTGAGAATTCTCTGAGCCAAAGAGAACGAATTGAAAAAAATCTTTAAAATTGGAATTTTTGGCTCAGCTCGATATCAATCAAATTACATATTTTTTTTTCAAGCATTAGAAAACATCTCGACACTGATAAGCGGAATGAAAATCTTTTTTTTTTTTTGGCAAAACATCGATTCACACTTCGAACTACTAATCAATTAAGCCTATAGCGATACAAAAAAGAATCACGCAACCTTGGAGAATTTTATACTCGAATCAATCGAAGGGAAGTTATGATAAACGAAACTTATTATGCCCAAAAGACAAACTCGATATTCGATTATTTTTGAGACCGGTTCAAAATACTGATAAGAAAATAAACATATTCGTATATATATATTTAGATGAAAGTTGCAGACACTGGAATGATACAGCTTGACCTCTTACATACGAGTTTTTTTTTCTTCTCTCGTATCGCTATTTTTCAAAGAAATTTTGGAAACTGGTTTGAAATCGTTGAACCAGTTTCAAGAAACTTTAATCATTTTAGCAAAAATCTTTCTCGAACGTACTGTTATTTGAAGCACATCTTTAGTAATACGGACAATCGATGAATATTAAGTATATGTATTTGAAATGGATTGGAATAATTTGGAACCAGTTCACCATTTCAAAAAATCACTCGAAAAGTAAAAACCTCGAAAGCAGACTCTTTTCTGTTCGACAATTAGCGATGGTACGAGGATGAAGACTGAGAAATGTTAATGTAGACTATTTGCATTCGGTATAGAAGGGTAGTGAGACACGAAGGCGGTTGAAAGGTTTTAGACCACCCTCGAGATGAAAAGAATTGAAAAATCATAATACTTGTACTATTATTTACGTACTACAGTTTTACCTGATTTAAAACGTTTCCTTTTTTTTGAATAAAATTTTGAAAAGTACACCCCGCGGTAAGTAAAAACTTCTATTTTCTTAGTAATTTTGGGCTCTCGCTTGTTTTTCAATTCTCGTTCATTTCATTTTTTGTAAACTATGTGCCAGAAGAACTGCACTATTTACACCATCAACATACACTTTATAAGAATTAATTCTAGACTGCACCCCACCGCTACTATAGAAAAATTGGAGCCTTTACTTGAAGAATTCCTGGCTCCATTACCTCTTACACTACATACAGGGTGTTCCAAATAAGAAAAGGAATATTGACTAGTATGAAATGGGCTCGAAGAAGTTGTATGCATGATGTGTCTCTACCTCTTCATTACTGAGTTATTCGCCATTTTCATGGGTCCAAATTTTATCTAAAATCGAATTTCTTGACACTGGGAATAATAAAGTGGCGGGTGAACATTGTGCGAAAGAAATAAAAGCGAGACCCACTAAAAGCAATTCAGACATTTTCCTTTTCTTTTTTGAAATGGAAATACCAAAGTTGAAAATCATATTACTAAATTTTTTCATTCCAACGTTTAGAAATTGCGAGAAGAGACAAGCTTCTTTGTAGATTTTCGGCAACTGTAGATATTGCATCGCCACCATTCGGACAGAAAATACAGCAAGTACACATAAATACACAATTACGCATACATGTTTGTACATATTATTACTTCACGAGCTAGAGAAAGGAGACGTGGAGAGGAAAAAAATAAGTAAAGAACCCGTTGCAAACGCATAATCACGCATACAAACAAACAAAACCTTGAACAGGGCGTAAGTTCTCGCCAGCCAGACATAGCTAGCTAGGTAGGTTACATACTCGTACCATATAGCTCTGTACTTTATTAATTTTATCCGATAAAATTTCTCTCCCTCTACCTCTCATTTGCCAAACAAACATTATAAATAATAATCTTCTTCGGGTGCGTAATTGCGATATCACCGTACAATATACCTAATTAGGACAAACGGATCGAGATGGACAAGCGACCACGACGACGACGATAACAGCTAAAAAAATAACTAAGATTACTCATCATACCATCGATAAATAAATCCTCTATTCTTAACACGCCTCGACCGAATGTACCTAGACCTACAGATACGATTGTACATCCGTCTTTCAGGTAACCAACATCGATACAAAGTATCGTTTACTTACTAATTATTGCTGCTGGTACTACTTATTCTGTGACCTGCTAAAAATAATACCTTTTACCGAGAAAAAAAAAATTATTTTTACACGCCAAACCTCCGCGGTATCAAGACTAAAACCTCCCCCATCCGTCTATCGGTATTCTACGACTTCGACACCTTGAAAGCGCCACACACTAAAACCTACCTCGCTCACTGGTATCGCACAAATACACCGACACACACACACTTACACATACAGAATTACAAAATGCACACCTCTCTCGTATACGAGAATTACTGCTCAAGGCGTACGACAAACGAGCTATTATAATTGTTATTGTTTTCTTTAAATTGTATTCTTTTTTTTTTTTTTCAACGCTTTTATCTTTCTTTCTCGCGTTCTTTTTTTTTTTTACGAGTTATAAAAATTAAACGAGAAAGAAGCTGAAAGAAAAAAATAAATAAATAAAACTAACAACAATCGTTTTAAACCGCCAAACAGGTACCTTAAATTTCATTCGATTATACGTACACTCGAAGATTTTGCCACAATGATCGGATCACAATAAGCAACATTTTAACGAACGCGTATTCTATTTGAAATTTTTTTAGCATTTACTTTTTCGCAGAAACAGTATATCCATATGTATTTTTTTCCTATTGTTGATGGCCAGTTTCGGCGAAAAGATACGCACCTATAATGTGACTCATTCATTGTATATGTATAATTCGCGCCATTTTTATAACATTGGCCAAGTTGTTGTATAATATTTGTTGAATGAAAATGAGCACATTCTTCGGCATACAAACCTTTTTCGAGAAAACAAACGAACAAATTTTTAGAATTGATCGCTGATGCGAAAATAAGACGTTCAAGATTTCCGAAATTTTTCACATCGTCATTTTAAAAAATAATATGATAGATTAAAATCGCGAACAGGGGGAAAGATAAACATATAGGAAAAGCTCTAAAAATGATGAAAATTGCCAATAATCTCGCCTCAATGTCGAACCTCTGAAAGGACACATCCATTACGATACCTACTAAATTTAGAGAGGGAGGGGGAGAGATACATAGATGTCAAATAAACTGGAAACTTTACAAAAATCCACTTTTCATGACTGTAAGGGAGTACAAGGGGACTAAAAAATATAATACCCTAAAAGGTACATCAACAAGTCTCACTAAATCCAAACGCCAAATTTTAGATCTTCCTTTCTAATTACTTCAGCAGGAAGATGCTTTTTGGTTACGTTATACAAATTTCAATTGTCTACGACTGGTTTAACCTGCCACTGATCTCATATAGTTAAGCCATGACATAAGTATAGATGCAGTATGCCGACCTCTGAGTAGGGGGGGGGGGAGATTTGCTGAAATTTTTAGACAGTTAAGAATACGTATATAGCCCGAGCGAAGCAAGGGCAAAAATTTTGCAAAATTTTGAAGTTCAGGGGTCAAAAAAATGAGTATTTTGACATACTTCTAAATTCTGAACGTTGAATTTCAGTGTTTTTCATGTGTAAAAATGAATTTTAATGTGAAAAAATCGCTATAGGGGGGAAGGTCAAACTCGAAAAATCCCTTCCCTCCCGTGTTTACACCGCTGCATAGACGTGTGGTACGTAAAGGTAGATGCAAGTTCAGCAGTACCGCTCGAAGCCCCCTCCCTCCTAATAGGTAACGCTGTACAGGGATCTAAAAACATAATGAATGAGCAATTTCAAGATTTCGATCCAACCATCAATTCAAGTGACAGGCGTTGTAGATAACAATTTTTCCAATAAATTTTATCATATACTTATTATGCCTATCTTCATTATTGAGGGGGCAGCATTCGTTTGAATGTAATGAGCCCCAACAAATACTCAAGATAGGCAAATTTTGTAAACAACAAAAAATTCAGAAAAAGTTGCCATCAGCGAAGTCCATCATTCAAAATCACGATATGTGCTAATTTTTTATTCACAAAATTTTGATTGAGGGAGGGGGGGGGGATGGGGCTATGCAATTGGTAACAAAAAATTGGCTCAAATAGTGGTTTTGAACGGTGGACCTTATAGTGAGATACTTGTTGAATTTTTGGTTACATACAAAATTTACCTATCTCAAGTATTTGAAGGGACTTGAAAAATTCAAACGAATGCTACCTCCTTCCATGATGAAGATAGGCAAAATTTGTATGAAAAATTTTTGTTCGAAAGATCCGTCGTTTGAATTAATGATTGGATTGAAATTTTGAAATTGTTCGTTTGTTATATCTTAAACTTCCTGTACAGTGTGTTCTATGGGGAAGGGGGAGGGGGGAATTTACGAATTTTGACGCTCTCCATTGTCTCCCCAAATTTTAGACCCGACTAAATTTTAGCTCAAGGTGATGGCCACTCATATGTGTCTAATCAACCATCAATTAAAGCCTACTTTCTTAATTTGAGCGATTTGAACGAATGATTTTAGTTTTTTGAAAAAGAAATTAAAAGAATATGCTAAATGCCCAAAAATAGTCTCCATGGTTTTATACAACTCCAAAAACAAATTTTGTCAATACTCTTGAATCTTCGGAAGGGCGATAGTTTGTATAATAGCCTGATTTTATATAATAATTCGTGGATAAAAATCAGACTAAAAAGATCATTCACTAAAACTTGACAATTAATTAGAGGGAAAAATATGACCAGCGAAGAGGGAAATGAGGGTGTATTCATTGCTTGAAAAACTTCAGTATACGTTTGAAGAGCGATTTTATTATTTTTTTTTTTTTCAAAAAATTCCATGACTTGAAAAACAAACCCAAGTAGAGGTTGAAAAATATGTACTTAATTTAGTGCAATTAAAAATTACTCGTCATAAGACTTGACAATATTTTATGAATGAAAAAAACGAAATCTTTCCTTCGTTCATACACTTCGACACGTCATCAATTTCACTCATACCATACCGTGACATTTCAAAGCTATAAAATTTCACAGACCATTTAAAAATCATTTAAAAACCTAGTACTCGATTTCAAAAATTGTACAATGAAAATTTCAACCGGCACAATCCTTTTAGAAAGAACTTATCACGGGTCATGGCTATACGAAATTTCAAACATCAACCTATTTCGAAGAAACCGTACCAACCAAAAAATCAGGAAACGCGTAATTTAACGGAGGTCATGCGGGGGAACACCTTAGAGGAGGTGTAAACATTGCATTTAATTTCAAAACATCGAAAATAAGTAGGAGAAAAATACACAGGAAATGATACGTACGTATTTTCGATTAACCCTCAAGACATGGAAAAAATTGACAAGTAGAAAAAAAAACACTTCTGATAATTACTTCATCTCAAGATCAGACTCAATAGTTGATAGATAATCATACGAAATTATCGCATTACCCTACTACAATCCTTCATCATCAGTTATCATTCCAACATATACCAAAGACACGACGGGACGAGACGATATCAGTAGAACTGAACGAGAAATGTTTCTAACGTCGTTGAGTAAAGAAAAAAAAAAGGACAGAAAATTGAAATACTTAATTAGTTTTTATTATTCGTTTGAAAAAATTTGCAAAACATTACACTTCCTTCCTTCCGTTCCTTTTAACGTGTACGTAGCCTTCCAATAACGTAACTCTCGAATTTCCTCTCGTCATGCACACATCTAAAAAGGAGAAAGTCGCCAGCTAATTCTTTACGAATAAGCCACCAAGGAACCCGTTACGATTGAATTTTCGTCCAACATACAGATAAGATTGATCATCAACAAAAGTGCAAACTTGTGATCACGTGGTTTTTCGTTTTATATAATGAAGACGACGACGACGACGACGACGACGAAAACTTCAAAACCTCTGGTATCATTTAAATTAGAGATTATCGATCGAGTTAAAAATAAACCAAATCACGACGAAAAATTCGCAACTACCACCATCGTAACGTGTACATAACTTCGATAAAATCCATGTACCTATAATCGAAGTAGATGAATCATCAATTAATAGGTATTTTGGGTCTTGTTGAAGATATGAACATAGGGTAACACGAGCAACACGACGACATTTTAGAGATACCTAAAAATCAGCGTAAATACACGTAAATGATTAACAATCCGATGGCAGACTTCACGTGAACCGTATTTGGTTGAGTTGTCGTCGTCGTCGTCGACGAAACCTCTACTCTATAAAAATCTTCAGCTGGCAAACAAAAAAATAAAATAAAATAAAGAGTCGTGCGGAAAAATTTTTCCTTCGTCGATTAACCGGATTAAAATAACAATAAAAAATCTCTCCCACCTTATCGACATTATTGTAAACGATAAATATACCACTTAAAAAAAAAAAAAAACACCTCGCATACACTCGAACACTTTCGATACAATTTTTTTCATTTCATTTTACCTTCACTTTTACTATATTGATAGTACTACTCACATCGAATACACTCCATTTTCATACATCATCAGAATGACCAAAATGAATAAAAACCATAATAAATATAGGAAAATATATCATTGCATTTGCAGGTCTGGTACGGGATCTCTCATCACAGCTGTACTCTGTGAGAGGTAGGCAAAGAGCTAAAGACATAGTACCAATATTTAGTACTATTAAAGACATCGGCGAAGACTTCAACTTGTACGTATTTATGTCGAGAATGAGAAACCAAACAAACATCGATATCAGAGCGACGAAAGGTAAGAGTAAACATGATAGAATAGAAAATACGCCACTATCATAACTCGTCTGCGTATTCGTTGCATCTCTCGAAGGTCGACGACCTAATAACAATTTTTCCAAGCAACCTTCTTGCCGATCACTCATATCTTACTTTCTGGAATTTCATCGACCACGCGTTACAATTTATTTTTTCTTTCGTTCTTCTTTTTTTTCCTTTCCTTTAAATAGTCTCGTCTAACTCGTCGCATATCTTTGCTCTGCATATACGAGTAAATATACTAAGTAGATTTGTGAACGCCGCCATCATCATCATCATCATCATCATCACTACCACCGTAGTTGTCGTCCAAATGAGGATGTGAACTTTGAATAGTGGTTTTTTTCCACTCAAGTTGGTTCTCTTCAATGAACGGTATAAACGAGCGTGATTTGATGATGTAATTTTTCTACGTCTTTCTTTCACCGTCTCTCCTCACTTCGTTCACTTTTGCTCACCTCCTCTCTCTCTCGCTCTCTTTCAACTATACTATTCAACAACGAGAGTCGAGTCGATTCGTTTCAACATTTTTCCTTCTTTACTCGACTAACGTCATAATTCTTCATCATTAATGAACAATTTAATCTGTTTACAAGCTCGTAATCACGTGCTCGTCGCGTACCAAGTACCATCACAGTGTTGCACCAACGCATAGGACTCGACAGAAAGAGAGAAAAAAAGAGAAAAAAAATAATACGAAAACAATTCGCATTCGATAACGAAAAATTCGCTACAATAATAATTGTTCTGTGAACGACGATGACGTAGAATGCCGAAATTAAATCAACAATAATTGAAAAGAAATTCGTATTATGATTTTTTTATTCAACGATCGAATGATGTTTTTTCGAAAAAAAAAATCAAATCATCAAATTCAGTATCATCTGCTAAGATTGGTGGAAAATTCTACCAAGCTTCTCAAATTTTCACAAGATTTTCAATCATGAAAGTTGAAAGAAATGAAACAATTTTCTCACATTTTTAAATAAGCTAAATTTTTCAGTGATTTGAAAAAAATTAAAAACAAAAATTACGAATCTTGGCGCCGAGAAGATTTGAATTAAGGTCAAATTGGAGCACGTAGAATATTTCGACCTACACCACTGAATTAAAAGTCTCAATGATGAGAAGTATGATTGGAAGGGGTGAGAAGAGAAGGGAAGGAGCACATTCAATGAAACTCGATCAGTCCCAAAGTAATAATATCAGATAATTGGATAATTTCATTTGAATTTTTCACAACTTTTTCAACACGAGTAAAACAAAAAAACAGGTCCTCAGAAAGTTGAATTTCAAGGCTTCAAATTGAATTCTAAATATTCTTGATCTTTATCTTCAATCGAAGCAACGAAGGAAAAAAATATCGCGATTAAAAAAAAAAACCTCCGAACAAGGATCACTACTAAATCTAGCTCCATCGTAAAATTAAATTACCCTAACAATCACCTTTCTAGCTTTCTCAATCACTTCTGCTACAAACTATCATTTAGCAGACCTTTACTCACACGTAAACATCACTTTTATAATCAAATTAGTAAATAAAAATGTTAAAAAATAAAGGTTAAAAACAATCACTCACCATAATACGGTTTCAGAGAACCGCAATCCATCATATCCTCTCCTTGTTGATACATGAGGAATAATTTCAACCAATCTAAAAAATCGTCTTCGCAATCGAATACAATTCCAAAACAATCATTACCGGTAAATAAAGCGATAACGTATTTTTGTTTCGTATCCGTTCGACGATTAATGTTGAAACAATTCCGTAAAATGATACTCCTGTCAAACATAAAACGTAAAAAAATAAAACGTTAATTATTTTATCATAACAGATGAAAATTTAATCTGACCAGAGATTCGAAAATTATAAACCGAAAGCTCTAACGAGATGAAAAAAATCCTGCCAACTAAACTTCCAATATCCGGAATGATTTATTAGTCAAAACTATCAAGTACAACATTTGAAAAAAAAAATGTAAATTAACCGAAATAATACACATTTTATATTGGCCAAAAAAATACATATTTCGTAAACAGGGCTTCATACGGTTGAAGAAATTTCCATCGATATCGACGAAATTATGACAAGTTGAAGTGATACTTTAATCAACGAGCAATAGACGACGTAATACATTTCACCTTATAGGAAATAAATTACTAGAAAAAAAAAACAAAATACGAACATATTTTTACACATTTTACTAATTAATATCTCATCGACCCAGAAAAAAATTCGCTATACGCAGAAAAAAAAATGAAAATAATAGAAGTATGACACAAGGTCACAAAACGAATAGTGTTTTTCATCCTGAATAATTATTTTCGCTTTATTTCACTTCGGTATAAGTATTGTTTTCGTTTTCATAGTCGAGTAAGTTTCGATATGTATTAAATATATGTAAATAGGGGAAGAAAATTGTCAGGACGATGGATCAACAAACTGCTCCATTAACACACACAAAAAAAAAAAAACTTTCTTTTTTTTTTGAAATCAAAATTTCACAACAAATAAAGATAACACTCGAACGATAATTTGACTGCAAATTACGCAATAAATTCACTTATAGGTAAGTCAATTATCAGTATTTTGTTCACGTTCGAATTGAAAACCAGAAATTTTGAATACCAACGTTGAGTTGGTCGACGACGATGAATAAAACAGTAACAGGAAAAGCAATGGAAAACCACGGGACCATAATTTAGAACGAAGCTACCTAACATTATCGAATAAATAACTAAATAAGTCTTATTTACGAATGGAAACAGACGGAAAAACATTAAGAAACAATTACAATACAAAATGACATTAACGAGACACGAAAACTCGACGATTGTACAAAATACATACAAATTCGTTGGTTAAAAAAAAACTCGATACCTCGAGTGTGTGTGTGTGTGCGTAATATCGCGTAACTTAATGAAAATTACAATAATTGTTTACCTTTTAGGAGGATGATTATTTTTCCATTTTTTACCAGTATCATAGTATTCTAAACACGCCTGAGTATTGGACGAGTCAGCTCGTAAAACGAAGAATTTCTTTTTCATAGTCTGCAATAATAATAACAACAACATCGATGTTGATGAATTTTCTCAAATTAACATCGTACGAGTATCGGTATAAATGAAATTATTTTTATTTTTACATTTACTTTTAATTTTTTTAGATATCCTGTTTTAACGATTTCTCCACCTCGGCTGGAGTTACTGCTTTCGCTACCTTCACTTCCGACTGACGACATTGTGACGTTTATTTACCTTCAGCACGATTCAACTGTAACAGTATCAAAATAAAAAAAAATTGCAAACAAATGAAAAATAATTTTCCATCCACATTATCAGTATTTAAATGCTAAGCTGGATGTCTTGAGTGCATATTCGTTCATATGCCAGTTTTAAACAATAATCGCGAAATTTTCTACGATAAGACATTTTTTACCTGATAAGTTATCGTTTCGCGTTAATTTTTTCATACTTTATTACGTCACGATCCAAAATAATATATTTTAACCGAGCAATTAAACGAAATAAATTTTCAAACCGAAAAACTGATTAGAAATTTAAGTTGAAAAATATTCGTTCGTTAGAAAAAATCGTATCACGTAAATTTCATCTAGATTGGTAAACAAAAAACAAGATAAACGAAGAAACCAAATTCGTTTCTGTAATTGAAAAATAAATAAATAAAAAAAAATACGGCGACGGAATTCCAACGTATTTCATTTCACATATTTTCACTTAGTGAATGGAATGAATGCATTTCCAATACGCGTAACCTATTTACAGCCAGCGAATTTATCATTGAGAATCAAAACAAATAAGTAAACAAGGCGAATGTTATTACATATATATATATACATATATATATCGACGTCGGAATTTCTACTCGATTATATTATAAGTTGAACACGTCTAAGAATATTAAAATATACACATATATTTCGGACGATTATTTAATCGTATGAAAAATAATTATAAATAACTGTTAAAGTATAAGATGTTTACCAAATGCAATGTTGTTCATCAACATGTCCAATGAGAAAACTAAACTAGGCGTTGCACCACGAGTTCACACACATTAATACACTTCGCATGTTATTTAATTAAATTTAAATTTACTTTTATTAAAACTAATACTAAAAAATATAAAACACATGGTAACTAATACACGACGACGAATTAAAACAATAAATGATAAAAAAACGACGAATTATCTATCAAAACAATGCGTAATAAGCGCGTACTAAGGAACGATATCGCGTGGACGAATACTTTTCGGAAAACGTTATATTGGCGACATCGACACTGTACTAATACGTTTACGACAAATTAATATTAAAAAAAAAAAAAATAACCAACTAAATAATTATCTAACGTTAAAACAGATAGTTACGCCGTAAAGTTCTGCACAATAATAAATGTTCCCATAACAACTGAAACGTATTTGAAATTGTTATTTTCATTGCGCGCACTTTGATAAAACGAAAATATGTAACCATCTTGGAAAAGGTCATGTGAGAATTGTACACAAGACGTCAAAAGTTGTAAACAATTTTAGCGCATGCGCACTACGCTAACCACGCGAACAGCGCTATAGACGCGTAACGTTGAAACCTCGTACTACATTACGATCGCTGACACGGTAACGTTTACGGTATTCGGACGAAATTGTATTTTTTGATCTTTAAAACAATTTAAAATAAATCTTAAAACTAATACACGTTTTAATCTAGACTACTGATGATTTTAATTACGAGAATGAACTAAAATTCATCGATTATCGAGCTCGCTTGGTGCTTCGATTCGGTAACGAATTGACCAGTTTGTACGTTACTCTTAACGTTACTGTGGTGTTATTGTTTGAAAGTAATGCCGCCAAACACCATCGGCGTTTTACGCATGATTCATAATGATCGTTGAACCTCCACTTGAATTAAATTACATCGCAAAATAGAATGGAAATGGAAACAAGGAGTAGTAAATACGTCTATGTAATCTTCGACTTGCGTTGCGTATACTTATTGTACGTACTCGTCGGTCGTACCAGCTTCGAGTCCGACCAACTATTTGCTCTAATGGTATAATGATGAAAATAATAATCGCATCGTCTCATCGTCTGCCTGCTCTCCTCGGCACTCATTCGGTTGCAGTTTAACAAACTTTAAACCTCGGTACCGTATAGAATTACAAACTAGCTTGCGTTTCATCAATTGTAAGAAATGTATAGCATACCAATGCTCGTAAATAACTCGCATACCCTAATTAGAGATTTTTTAAAAATAGAACGTCCGTCCATCGTTCATTTCAGCCATCGCATCGTTTAAACACTTCTTGTTTTTCAACTTATTATGAATACCTACCTACGTACGTACGTATGTGTACAGTGTATACAGGATGGATAGATACAGATAGGTAGGTACGTATAATTCCATGTATGTTACATATGTATGTATGTATGTGCATGTACCTATTTTGTTTTCGACTTTCTTAATTCTTAGTACTAAACTTACTATGATTTGTTATTCTAAATTTACCAAGTATACCAACGTTCGTAACGTTATCGATTTATAATTAATTTACTGATAAATCAAATAAACAAGGTTAATTGCATTTCCAAAGATATTATCGATGATTCAACAAGATGTTATGGTAACCAGGTTTCAACGATGATACCTACTTTCAACAGGTGTATCGTTTACAATACAAATTGAACTTCGGTCCATTCAGTATTTTACATTGGAAAACACGCGATTAATAAAGAAAAGATATCGTGTAGCTATTTATTCTTCAGATGTTACATATCTGAATAACAGGACGAGATATGATCTTGAGAAGAACAAATTTGGAACAATAGGCTCGTAGTCCAGTCAAATTAGCGCAAAAAGTGACGAAATCACGGAAAAATTAATGACCCAAATTTTTTTTAACAGGATTGTAATATACCATCCTCTAAACAGCATAGCCAAAATCAGACTAGTGCTTCGTTCCCAATATCCTCATTTGTGCCCCGAAAACCATTTTTTTTCTACCAATAACTCTGCCTAACTTTGTTCCTAAACGCGATAGAGAAAAAAAGTTGCATTAAAAAATGTAGCTGGTAAAATTTCCAATAAAAAAGCTTATTACATGTTTTTTTGAAAATCGATTGAAACACTTCAAAATTAGTTTGAAAAGTACGCGGTATGCACTAACATGATGTTCCGCGTAGTGTTTCTGTCGCATGACGAGAGCCAGCGGTCAACGTTCGTAGACAAGCGGGCTCAATTCTTTTTCAGCATTCATAATCAAATCACATGGACTAAATGCTAATAAATATACAATACGCGTGTAATATTTTAAAATTACTTTAATTTTATAAAATAGATTTATCCTCATCGTAGTTTTTACAACTATATGACTCTGGATCGTTGATATTCTCTTCTGATTCAACATCAAATCGGCTAAGGGAGATGAAAATAAAATAATACATTTAACCATCTGAAATTGATGTCCTACATTCATTTCAGGAGGGTTTTTCTCAAAAACATTTCTATCCTAGTTTTTAATTGGAAAAAAGCAAAATGTGGCATTTAAAAAAAAATCTTTAATAAAAGGGGCTTCCAAACTTGGAAAGATTTAAATGGCAAAAAAAAAGAAGAAAAATATGGATTGGAAAAAAACGTCAATTTCCTAATCAGTGGTTGGAGTAGATGATGTTGAAGTGCATAATTCAGACTATCAAACGCCACATTTAGAATCTCGCAAAATCTAAATGCCAGATTCATATACAAGAAATAAACTACAGCTCGTGTCCTCGCTTTGCTAGGGCTGCTCATAATAAGAAAAAACTGGCCAAAAAACTACATTTTCTGGTCAGTGAAGGAGTGTAATGAGGTTGAAAAGTTGAAACCCTCAAACAGGCATATCTAGGACCTATACTAAATCTACATACCAAACTTCAATTTCTTAGTTCAGTTTGGAGGGGAGATAGGGATGGAATAGCCATTTTTCGAGGTTAAAAAGGGGAGAACCCCTCATATTTTCCCACTTAACTGATGTAAGAGACTGATTTTTAAATATGAAATACAGCTTTAGATTGTCTATCGATTGGATCCATTTTTTTCGATTTTAGCCCCTCAGCATCCCCCTCCCCAAAATTTGGGCATAACTGAATTTTGAACCGAGGTCAACCCCATTCCAGGGTATCAAATCTGCCGCTAATCCGAGCCATCGATTTTAGTGGGTATCAAGCTAAGCAAATAATTTTTAATTTCGGAAAAAAAAAATAAAAATAAAAAAAAATGGGAAAGTGAAAACAAGAAAAAAATATTAAAAAATAAATAAAAATGACAAAAAAATAAAAATGAAAGTAAAAAAAATAAAAATAAAAATAAAAAAAATAAAAAAAAATGTGATAAAAATTTTAAAAATTAAAAAATAAAAAATAATTTAAATTTAAATAAATATCTGACGCAACCAAAAATGGCCATAACAACTGAGCCTTTGAAACTGGGGGGGGGGGGTATAGAGCCCTTCTTTGAGTTGACATTCCCAAATTTGACTGATTTTGGTTAGTATAAAGCTGAGCAAATAATTTTCAGTTCCGGAGGGGAAAAATATACATTTGACATGCTCAAAAATGATTCCGATGGTCTTCTAAGACATCAAAACGGATTTTGTTGATATTCCCTCACCTCCTTCGCATCATCCCTCTTAGGTCGATAGACCGTGATAACCTGGTTTTCATTGACTATATGACTTGATCAGATTGAAAATTGTATCGAAAATTTTTTTTTCAATTGATGAAAAGAAATTTTTGGCGTTACAAAAACCAACTAAAAACTCCCTTTTTTGCAACTAAACGTACGTAAGGAGATTCAGTGAATTCATAAAATTTAAACGCCGGAATGATACACCTAGTATTACATCCAAATGTCAAATTTCAACCTCCAGCTCGGCGGGGAGGGGGGAATAGTAATGGGAAAAGATAGGTGTCGGATAAACAACCCACATACCAGGTTAACTTTTTTCAACGTTAAAAAACGGAAAAATTTCCTTATCTCCTGAGATGATTCTCGAATCATGTTATCCATAAGTTTTGATCTTCTGCTGTCAACTGACTTGAAAGTGAGCAATTTTTTGCAATTTTTACTCCTCTCAATCCGTCCTTAAATTTTAGACCTAGCTGGATTTTGACTCAATGTCATTACCACTGATGTATATTTGATCTGCCATCAATTTAAATCTGCTAGTCCAAATTGGACAGTTTTGATCGTCTTCGAGCCAGGTAAACGATTTTATTACGGGTTAGTGAAACGGAAAAATAAATATTTATCACGCCTAAAAACAGCTCATTGTACTTTCAAGGCCCTTAAAACCGAATTTGTTGACATCCCCTCCCTGCCAACCGTTCGTAGGTAGATTATAATCCCCTGATTTTTGTAACAATATGACAAAACCAATCAGGCTAAAAATAATTTCAAATGCTTCGACCATTTCCCTTAAATTTGCCATTTCTGTAAATCTTGCAACTTTAGATGTTTTGAATTTGAACTGTAATCCCGGAAAGAGAAAGTAGAGAAAAGTACACAGAGGCGTTGCTACAGTAAGGCTGAAAATTAAGAGGCACCACATCGAGCTTGAGCTTTACCAGTTTTTCGATAAATAAATTGTACAGACGAATTCAGTACACCGGAATCTGTGATCTCGCAATTTCGCCACGTCCTTTGAAAGCTTTTGTCACGCCACCTCCCCTTCCATTCCCCACCATCACACCTCAATATAACTTTAACAACGTTTCAATAATTATTTTCCGTACAGATTATTACATAAATGCGAGAAAAAAAAATCTTAAAAATATTGAAATTCAGCTAATTTACTGACCACTGAGTAATTTACGAAAAAAGAATGTAGATTGTTTCCGTCTACAGCGGTGCGACCATTTACCTTTGGAAACTAATCGAGATATCATTTAACAAAACTATTTCTGGAAATTAGTTTAAGACAATGATCCGAATGTATATTTAGTATGGAACGGGTTATTAATAGCGACAGATATTTATGTACGTGTAAAATGTCTGTCGCTCCATGAGTATTATTATTATATAGGTAGGTAATTTAGTGAGTACAACATTGGGTATGTGTGTAGGTAGGCTGGGCAGCTTAAACCACGATGGAGAATTTAATTAACATGGTCGTCTAGAACATTTACGTGCGTTTAGGAAAATTAAAAATTCACCGAATTCACTCTTAAATTACAGTAAAACATTGGGAGCCATTTACATCGTATTCGATGGGTAAACGCTCAATAGAAAGTTCATATTGAAAATGTAATTTAATTTTGTATAAACATATAAAATGTACAGTATGATGTAATGATGATAGCAGTATGAGCAATATAGCGTGATAAGATTTAAATATATCAAATAAGGATAAGTTAAACACACGTTCGGTATGGTATGCGCGATTATTAAATAGGTATATACCTACCTAGACCTACATACCAACGTAATTATATAATATCTAGGAATTTTCTCAATTATTCATTTATTCGAAAATATTCCGCTCTTTTTCCCTATCACTTTCTCTCTCTCTCTCTCTCTCTCTCTCTCTCTCTCTCTCTCTCTCTCTCTCTCTCT
>FIZR01027329.1:0-31860 GCA_900060175.1 Ferrisia virgata | reverse complement strand
CTTTCTGAATTGGTAGGTCATAATATTCCTTATATACCTTGCCAAGCTCATCGTTTAAATATTTTCTTGGAGCATGCCTGTGCAAGCAGTATAGTTATTGCTGATTTATTTACTGTACTGGAATCTTTGTATGTTTTTTTCTCTTCGAGTACAAAGAGATATGATTGCATGAATGAAAAGTTGAGTAAAATTGAAAATTCTCTTCAACTAAAAAACTAGGTGGACTGCTCAAGCGGAATCCATCAAGGCAGTATGGGTTTCATTGGAAAAAATTATTACGATTACAGAAGAGATTTCAAATGATAATAGAGTAGAGAGTCTTGAGCGTACTTAAAATTATCGTTGCTATTTTGGTAATAATCTCATTCCTCATGGTGTTCACTCAAAGAAGAAGCAATGACCACTGAGAGAAATGTCCAATTAGGAAAATAGTAGGTAACTATTGAGAACTAGTCATAAACGTGGGTCGCTTTTCGCGGTCAAAATAAACCCCGCCAACGTACGAGATTAATTTAGACGAAGAACCTTCTGCTAACGTAAGCCAGAGTCGTCGGGTATGGTGACGCCGACGCTAGTATTACGCTTTTGGAGCGGGTGGAGTAGCACGAGGTGCAGCTCCGCCAATAGTCGTTTGAACTTCATCGAGTGTATGAAGATGTGACAGGTTTAGACGAAAAATAAAACAATAAAATAGCGGGGGAAAAAAAGAATTGGGAGGAAATGGATTTGGGTGAAATATTTTTTTCCCCCCAATTGTAGGATGAGATTATTACACCAACGATGACGAGGGTGTACGCACACATTCAACGATTGGATACATGGGTATTACGTAGTCGTGAATAATACTACCGCGCTAAATCAAACAGGTGTTTGAAAACGTAGCCGGCGAGCAATATAAACACGAAAGGATGGATGGTGGTGATAAGACAGACAAGCGATATAACATAGTATGTCGTGCTAGTATGCAGTTTGACCTGACGCGAATTGCATCCATAAAAGGCTGATTAACAAAAGATAGTATACACTGTCTACGCCAGAGAAAAAGACTATAGACGTTGTATCACAACTATACATAGTACGCGATGTATGGTGACGGCAGGAGGAGGTATGGGTACGTGTATGTGAACGAAATAGTTCTACTTTTACGTCATAGTCGCGTGCCAAGCGCCAATCAAAAAACAGTTATTTGAATACCAGACTACGCATCGTCGTCGACATTTACACACACATACACACTATTACCACCACCATAATCTGTATTTATAGAATATATATATATATATATATTCTATATCTATAAACCATCGTCGCAGTCGAGAGGCACGGGAGGATTGTCCTTCCTTAAATACACATAAATAAAAGCGCAGTATTGTAAACGAGCAATCACGTATTGTCGATATTGTTGGAAAGTCGTTTTCTCTCTGGTTTAGGATGTCTTTCTCACGTTTTACGTTTCTAACTCGCATCTTCACTATTTGCGAAGTGTAAATACGTTTTTCTGTTTGTTGCTCTCCGCATCCGAAAGGTTTATGAACAAATTTTGATTATTTGGTGGGATTTGGTAGCTGTAAGTAGAAAAATGATAAAGGATGACATTATGATTGTTTGTACATACATATGTATCGGTGTGTGCAGAAATACAAAAGAAAAAGCAACAGTTATAAGTAGCTAACTAAAAACAGGCTTGAAAGTTTCAATTCCCTAAAATGCTGAGTCTAACGAGCAATTATGTTGTAAATCAAAGAGAAGTAAAACTGAAATGTTGGAAAAATTTGCTGTTGTAAAGGTACAACAGTTATTACGCTATACTATTACAAGTTGTACATCGAAAGTTGGTCCCCTTAAGTCGTTTGGGGAGAGTATGAAGCAAGGTTTCTGCTTTTTTGAACTTTTTTATTTGTAAATCATTTGAGCATTGTGACTGTCTTTTCTGAATCGCCCAAGAGGTTGAAATTTTAATTCGCTATTTAGATCAAGAAAGTATTGAAGTTGAGTCTTATAAAAAAGTTACCTAATAACCTAGAGACACTTGTCTAGAAAGGCTTATGAACGGATTTTGTTTCGTATGAACTATTCCGACTTGAATTAAAAATTTTTGAAACTGTTGCAAATTGTGATGATTATGAATTTAAGGGATACTTATTAAGAAGTGAACTTGATGTGGGCTTAGTTGAATCAGTTCGGTAGAAATTAAACCAAGAGATGTATTAAATTCAGATAATTGATCGAAATTCACGAAAAAAAATGTTTAAAAAGCAGTGAAAATTGATTTTGAATATGAAAAAAATTTTTTGTAAACTAACGAAGGTCGGGAGGAAAATTAACTAAAAATCAAGAAGATGTTGAGAATTAGGTGAAAATTTACGTAAAATACGGAAAAATCGTTGAAAATTGATGAAAAGTGGATGAAAAAATGACCAAAATGGTAAAAAATGAAGTAAATTGATCATAAATACATTAAAAAAAATCAATGAAAATTGTGAAAAATTGACAGAAAGGCATAAAAATTGATCGAAAGTGACCAAAAATCGTTGAAAATGATTGAAAATTGCGTGAAGAATTGACAAAAGTGTATAAAAAATAATGATTACTGATCAAAATTTGCGAAAAAATTTTGAAAAATGGGTGAAAATTGACTTTGAATATGAAAAAAAATTGTGGGAAACTCATGAAAGTTGGGAGGAAAATTGACCAAAAATCTCGAAAATGTGGAAAATTGGGTGTAAATTGCGGTAAAATATGAAAAAAATTGTTGAAAATTAATAGAAGGTGGATGAAAAATTGACTTAAATGCATAGAAATTGATCATATTTACATTAAAAAAATCAATGAAATCGTGAAAAATTCATCAAAAGTGATAAAAAATTGTTGAAAATAAAGGAAAAATTGACGTGAAAATGAAAAAAGAAACGTTGAAAATAAATGAAAATTGAGTAGAAATTGAAAAAATTTGTAAACAATATGAATAATTGATCAAAAAAAAACATTAAAAAATATTCGAAAATTGGGTTTTTATAGAAAAAAAATCATTGAAAAGTAATGCAAATTGGGTGGAAAATTAACCAAAAATCACGAACATGTTGAAAATTAAATGAAAATTGACGTAAAATATAAAAGAAATCATTGAGAATTAACGAAAGGTGGATGAAAATTGACTAAAATGCGAAAAATTGATCAAAAATATGTAAAAAAATCAATGAATATTATAAAAAATTTATTAAAAAAGTCATAAAAATTGATCAAAAATGACAAAGGATTGTTGAAAATAAAGTGAAAATTGACGTAAAATATGAACAAAATCGATGAAAATCAATGAAAATTGAGTGAAAAAGAATTGAAAATGGGGAAAATTAATAAAGAATTATTTTAAAAATGTGGAAAATGGGTGAAAATTGACCTGGTATGTGAAAAAAATAATCCAAAATTGTGTTAAAATGACGAAAAGTTGTTGATAATTGAGTTAAAATTGGGGTAAAATATGAAAATCAAAGAAAATTGGATAAAAAATTGACAGGAATATGAAAGAAATGCAGATAATAGATCAAAAATCATAAAATATATTGAAAAAGATTTGGAAATTAACCTAAAATATGGAAAAAACTCTTGAGTTTAACTTTCTGTTGATTGAATTGTATTCAAATGTTAGTATCTCTTTCCTCCCTCCAATTGAACGTATTGTGAAAATTTCAACTCAGTCTCTCAAGTTTCACTTGAGGTGACACGTCAGAATGAAAATAAATAATTAAATAAAAAGACAAATGAACATAGTCAAAAACTGTGAAAATTCAATAATAGATCTCACTTTGTGGAAGACAGTTAACGAGTTTGAAATTAGTTGTATTGGCAAAAGTTTGGCTTTCTGCGCACAGAATTGTACAATATCTAATGAGCACTTCTTCTTTATGCGCTTAACCTACTTTCAAGGTTTCAAATTCACCTGTTAAGTTTAACAGGAGAAATCCCATTAGAGTTGAAATAGCTTCAACAAACACCTCTACGATTGCATAAGCGGACTTATGTGATTCAAGCCTGCTTACAAGGATATGAGCTTCAATAGTTTTTGTAGTAGTCATATTTTGATTATTCAATACTGTGGGTGTATCATGAGTTTTGTTTTTTTGTTTCAGATTTGAAACTGTTTCGTTATCGTGCAGTCAATGATGTGGTAAGTGTACAGACATTTCATCATTTCTATTGAAAGAACTACATTTAGTGCGAAGAACTGTTCACTTTTCTATTTCTAGAATCATCTCGAATATTTCTCCCCAAAAACCAATATCTCAACATTTTTATTTTAGCAATCCGTTGATATGTGAAAACCTACCAGAATTTTTACATCACTTGAATCATTTGATGTTACATATTTGTACAAATGTACATTCAAATTTATCTGCATTACTGATTTTGAATGTATGGTATCGAAATGCATAAATTACTACTGTAATTGTACTATGGAAAAATGCAATTCCAGCATTTTATATCTAGCAAGATATTGGATTTATCAACCTTTTAGCAATTGCACTGGGGTCTACTTACATCTGGAAAGAAACTTCCGGATTGCATCATAAAGGAAACCTGCATGTCTATCAGGACTCTGGAGGTTCTCTCCATAATGCAACCTATGTGGAGGTTTTCATTGATTCCGTCTAAGAGTGGGTTATGCTACTTCAAACTCCACTGCAGCAGTAATTGTTTAGCTTTGTAATGAATTTTTCTCTCTTGGATTTGGAAAACTTGCACTGTGCATAGTTTTCAAAATAAATTCAAGTATGGTGTCTGTAGATTTCAACCTCATGTAGACCACCATAAGGAGTTGGTAGGTGCCGAAGACGATGCAGCATCCTTTTGTATTTTCATTAATTAGAGAACTTAAGTGTTAATTTGGGCCTATGGTTGAACTGTGTTTTTGGCATCAGTGGATTTAGAATTTAAATTTTGATGTGATCAAATTGAATCGTATGCAATGACGAAATTGATGATATGTACTATGCGACTTGACAAGAACTAGTGCGATTTTGGAGGTAAGTTCTAATAATATAAATTTATACAATGTTAGAACATTATATTTTTAAGTGAGTTGAAAAAATGGAAGTTTACTATGAATAATGAAGAGATTGCAAGCTTTCAAAATGTGGTGCTATCAAAGTTTATGAAAAATTCTACGGGTCAATTTTATCATCAGTGCAACAGTAAAAGCAAGAATAAATGAAGAAAACTGTTTCTGTAGAAGATATCCAGAAACGAAAGCTGAAATATGTTGCACATAAGATTCAGAGAATTGGAGAGTTATTGTTGGCAGCCCAAGAACGAATTTATAGAAAATTTATCAAAGGATGGATTTTGACGCTGGTTAATAACAATTTCTTTGGTCAATCTATTGTATAGAAATCTATTTAGATTGAACAAGTATACTAGGTCCAGTGAGCAACCAGCATATTGTTAGATGCCCTTCATCAATTGCACTGGAATGTGGTTACACCCCAAAGGAAATCTCCGCGTCCTGTTGTTGAAAAACTCTGGGTCGTATACTAGAGAAAAGCTTCGAGTGCACTCGAAGGTGTATCTTCCCGGATGTGACTTAATTGGAGATTTCCTCAGATGGTATGATCTGCGCAGGGTCGGAGTATTTTCTTTGCTATATAGTCAAAAAGTTTGTCGAATCCTTAGCAATCACCTCGGAATTTACTAATATCGTGTTTGCATTGTGGAGGGAAGCTCCCAGACGAAGCTAACAGTTTCCTCCAAAGATGCGAGCTGCATTGGGTTAAATTGAATACTTCAAGGTTGAAGAATTTACAACCATTGAATTTTGTGACTACAGAGAGAGTTATTGAAGTCAATTTTTTTGAAAAATGAAGAAAAAAATTGTGCGAGTTGAAAAAATTGGCAACATAAAGTGCACCAGATTCTGGTTTAAGCGGATCAATTCTATTCGATACCTACATTTTTCACGTTCATATGACTAATATGCTCATCTGGTTATATAAAAAATCTGCCGTTCCCCTCTAATTACAAGTGTTTACACTATCTAGTAATTAACCAATTACAAGAAATAACTCGTCTATATTTCGGATATTAACATCAAATACGAGTTTTTCGATTGGCTAACACTTCTGCGTGACATGTCAACGGCGCCTGCTGCATAATTTTGCGCGCTTTGATAAATTGGCATTGGTAATGACATTGACCTCGTTTTTACATATTAAACGATCCACTGTGTATATAGTTTTCTGTTTTTTTCTCTCTCTATCTCTCTTTCTCCCTCTTTCTTTCTACATCCATCTACTCTCTCTCTCTCTCTCTTTCTTTCTCGCACTCGTTTTTCTTTCCGTCATTATGTAATGTTTATATTGCATTTATTACGACAACGTCAGACAGCTTGTTCCTAATAATTCTAATGTTTACGTTCGGGTTAATGTACTTGGCATTATTTATTCATTTTTTTTTCTTCCTCTTATCAGTTGTAGTTTGTAGGCCGTGCATTGTGCGCGAATATTTGCCGTGCATGGCTATGCTGTCATCTGTTATCTCTTCTTCGTTCAAGCTTTGATTCGATATTTATCGATCAAAAAAATGTTTCTGAACGTTCTTTCACTATCCTGTCATAACAATGCATAATCCTTCGACGTTATGCCAATATTATCGCCCTCTGACGGACATTCAAAGAATGAGATGAAGCATCTCGTTGGTGTTGTTGGCAGAGGTTTCCTTATCCTTCACTTTACACTGATTTTGCCTTTGTAATTTTACCTACCACTGACTCCACTACTTTTTGTATAATGATCCTTATTTGTAAGATGTGAATAGTGATTTCAGTTACGTGGCGCCCAATTGGGTAACATTTTTCGTTTCACAGTTTTCAATATTCCAATGTAGGGGGGGGGGGGCTTCAATGGAAACCAAGGTAAGTGTTCATGAAATATGTGTCTAGTTTATAATGGGAAATTTTTTCTCTGGAACAAAGAAGAAAAAAAGTCGTCTGGATGACAATTCGGTCGAATGGTGCAGTCACTCTACACTGTACGTGAATGATCTCGAATGTAAGCAGATAGAAGCGAGAAAGGAGATGGAAAAAAACCATATTCGAACCCTATCTGCAGTAATTTTTCCCAAGTAGGGATTTCGTTCTTGGGGAAAAAAATACCACCGTCGTTGTCTCCGCGGCTGCCAGCATCGCCGTCAATGGAAAAAAAGAAGTGAAAAAGCGGAGGAAGGAATGAAAAAAACCTCTCTCGAGTGAAAAGAGAGAAAGAGATACGAGAAAAAAGTGGAAATTTTAAATAAAATAAAGGATAGAAGAAGCGCGGCGGGCAGGGGGGAAAGTTACGGAGAAACATGGGCTGTAACTTACCTAACGAACAGTCAGAAAAACAACATTTAATACGC
Organism: Ferrisia virgata; assembly: GCA_900060175.1. Classification (NCBI taxonomy): domain Eukaryota; kingdom Metazoa; phylum Arthropoda; class Insecta; order Hemiptera; family Pseudococcidae; genus Ferrisia; species Ferrisia virgata. Next base: position 24,474 of record FIZR01027329.1, on the reverse strand, counting down.
TTTAGTTACAACGCCGTGTAAGAGAGGAGAACAAACCTGCCATATTCCATTCTGAAATTAAAGAGGGAGGCAGGCGCGCTCCTGTAATAGCAGAGGGGAACTTCAAAGCATCGCACTATCCATTAATTGCGGTCTCCTCGTACCAGTGTAGACGGCAAACGTTCATGACTGTTTCGACACAACTTCTGCTCGCTTCAGGTCATAATTGCCGAGCGTCGACGAACGCTGGCGGAAACGGCCGAGGTTTTTATTTTGAAAATAAAAAATTATTTATCGTCCGAAGTCGCCCGAGAGCCGAACGTACGCACGCGGTACACCGCCACCGTTCGCCATCAGCCATCAGCGTCGAGATGTTGTTTATACCATGATTGCCAACTGGCGACGAAAAATCCCTGCAAGTGGCTATCCGCCTTGGTAGATGGCATCGGTTTAAGGGAAACTTTATCGTTTTCCACGTTTGTACATTAAACTGTGTGTATTCATATGACATTCGATGACTTGTTACGAACAAGTTCCGTTTTATTGTAACAAGTGTTTATTGCCGGCGAAGCTTTAATTTTACTTTACGTGTTTCGCCGTGCTCTAGACAGGCTCGCAATATCACATTCTCCACTTACAGCATACATGTCCATCTCTGAAGCACGCGGTTCACTCTGCGCTCATGTGCGTCCTGCTGCTGTAGTGTGCTTTGTATATCAATATTTTTACATTTTCAGCGTCGGCATAGACTTCGGTGGGAAATTCGTGTATTTTTAATATAAGCGGGGAAATCCTTTCGGAGCGTATTCCTAATTCGAGTACTTGAAATATCTGCAGTATGGAAAGATTTTGGAACTGTTATGTTATTTAAGCTCGTGTTAATGCTAAGGTGAACAATTGGCGTGGAACTGTACTTGAACTTGGGAGGTTTGGGATGTACAGAAAATCTCTAGATAAGAAGAATTTAGATTGAATTTTATTCAAGTAAGGATAATATTGTTCATTTGTCCAAGAAAAAATCCACTATGAAGCATTGAAATAGAGAAATGCAGCCTTTATAAAGGGAGGATCAAAGACTGCATTTTTTATTTCTAGAGACAATATGTGCTTCACAAAGTGTGTAATACCGAATCAATCATGAATAGGAGATCCTCTGTGCTCACGTTAGAAGACCCCAGAGAAAATTGAGAGGTATTTAGGAGTATTTTTATGCAAGTAAGTATGTACTGTTTATATATAAGTCCAGAAAAAATCTACCATGAAACCTTGAAATATAGAAATGCAGTCTTTACAAAGAGAGGATCCAGGACTGCATTTTATATATCTAGACAAGAAGTGTTTTACAGAGTCTTTGGTTCTGAATTCGTCTTGAATAGAAGACGCTCTATGCTCACATTGGCGGACTCCAGTGAAGATGATTACCTGCATGAAAATATGCATCTTTAAAAAGTTATTTCAATTGGCAAAATGTTTGTGTGATGTATACAGCCTCCAAATTTTACTGCTTGTTCACATCCAATACTTTGATCAAAACTGAGGTTTTAAGCCCTCAAATTTTTTCTACTGAAGAAGGCCCTTTACGATCAAAGTTCTCGCTCATGTATAGCGCCATAAATCAAGAAACAAAATTTACTCTTTTTTTTAAAATTTTGCTGCAGATCAGTAAACTCTTAGGATTTTCATGGTACGACAATCACGTAAGAATTTCCACTGTTCGATTATTCGAATATTGATCTTTGCAATATAATACGTACGAATTTTATGAATAAAAATAAAACTGATCGAATTCTTTTGCAAAACAACAAATTTACGTTACGAAGTGTGGTGGTATTTTTACCGGCTGTACAAAGTAATGACGAATTAACATCTACGTTATGTAGAAGTATATGAATTATTGATAATGATAAACAGAACATCACGAAAAACGAACGCGTCTTATCAAAAAAAAAAAAAAAAAGTTGGCGCGCGGAGACATATACCTGATTCAGCTTTATAGCAGAATTTCAATTCGGAAAATTAGTCCGATACGTCGGTAACACTGGGTACGCGTCGACCAATCGCAACGCAGCTATATTTTTTCCTTGTGTCGTGGGTCGTGGGTAGGAGAGGTGAAACACGCGGGCAATGTTTGAACGTTGGAACGGATTTGGCTGTTTCTGCTTTCGTTAATGGTTATCGCGTATATAGCGGCTTAAGGAGTGTATGTGTAGTGTTTCTCCGTATAATGTTAAAATACGTATTGTTTTCGTTATTTTTTAATTATGTTCACGTGAAGAAAAATGTGGAGTAATATCCAGGTAATTGCAGTATTTTATATATTTTATTTTTATAATTTATATGTAAATTTTGGCCAATTTTTCATATCCGAAGACTTCTCAGAGTGTTTGAGTTCTGAAGTGTGTTATGTGTAGTGATATGAGTTAACAACAAAGTTCGGATAATTTGTTTGATTTTTTTTTTATCACCGGTTTAGTTTGAAAATTGAAAGAATATGCGTGGAGAATCTTATAAAGTTCTTTTTAATACTTGTACGATGTATTGAAAAAAAAAAAATTATGAAATTTGATCGAGCAATATCTTATGCAGATATTTTCTCAAATATAGCAAAGAATGTATGTGAAGTTTTTGACTTTTTTCTACACCTTTGATCCAATTACTATAGTGAATTTGAAATGCTGACAATTTCTAGTAACAAACTACATTTATATATCACAGTCTTAGTTAATGCAAAACTTATCAGTGTGTGCAGAACTTACTTCGAATGTTGTATGCATGCTTGTACGTGAGATTTAATGTGTAAAGTAGATTTGAAGGATGTATGGTTTTGGAATAATAGTGTGCAGCAGTGTTTTGTACTGGATATTGGCGCCAAAATACCGGGTCCATAGTTTTTGTTCTAAATTACTCCAGTTGTATGATGAATTGATGATCTTTTGTCAACCAAACTAGTAACTTGAGGTTTAACACGGATTAGTTCCAAATATTTCGAAGATTTTACCCACCGACTTCAGAAAAATAATCTCATAGAATTTCAAATCGTCAGATTTTGTGGAAAAAGTTTTTGAACATAAATTTGTTTTGAAGGCGAACTTTAATTTTGCAAGCCCTGTTTTGATGAAGGTTTTTGATAAGAACATTTAAAGCTCTACATGCATTCATGCAATCACTAAACTGCATTTTTATTTACATAAATTAATGAGCAAAGAAAACCAGAAGAGATTTTAGAAATATTTTGTAGTGATTGGTGGTATAATTTAATTTATATGTTTAATGTTTTTCTTACATTTCAACTGCTACCATTGATTTATTCTATGTATACTTATGATCTTCCAGAAGGCATTTCTGTTTTATGATCAATCAAAATATGAACCAATTAGGTTTAGTTTTAATGATCGATGCAGTAACAATTCATTATTTTTTAAATCCAAGATACTGTTGTTCTGTGTTTAATTTTAGATACTTTCCATTATTAATTTCCACGTGTATGTGTAGTGGATGAGATTAATAGGAGGGGATGTGTGTAAATTCATTTGGTATGCTAAGCTCAACTATATTTCAACTTTTTTTCCAAATCTTTGAGTTTTACTCTTGATTTTTGTTATGTTTTTACGATATCCATTCTTTCAAAAGATGAAAATGTAATTTCATTTTGGATTTGCTCAGATGTATTTGCAGAAGTCAAGATGTGATAATCAGTGATGGGGAGGAGAGGGGTGGAGAAAGGAAATCTTCAAGATTGATATTGAGTTTTACCTATATTGCACTGTCAAGTTTCATTTCGTGATCCGAAATGGCAGGAAAGGGTGAGGGGATTACAAAAATTAGGCACTATATTTCAATGTCTAAATGAATGAGGTCTGGTTCTAAAATATGTTTTTATAAAAGAAGGGAAATCTGAAAAATTGATATTGATTCATACCTGTATTGTATTATCAAAAAATCCATTTCGCATTTGAATATGGGGGGGGGGAGGGGGTTACGAAAATAGAGCGCCATATTTCAATTTCTTAATGAATGAGGCCCAGTTCTAAAAAATATTTTTACAAGAGAAGGGAAATCTTAAAAGTTGAAATTGAACTAAACCTTTATTGTATGATATAGTCCAAGATGGGGGGGGGGGTTACAAAAATTTGGCACCATATATTTCAATTTCTAAATAAATGAGGTCTAGTTTTTAGAAAATTGGTGTACAAGAGAAGGGAAATTTTGAAAGTTGATATTGAGTAGCGTCATTAATGTATGACCAAGTTCTATTTTGTGTTCCAAGAAGGCAGGAAAGAGTGAAGGGATTGCAGAAATTGGGTATTGTATTTCAATATCTGCAAAGGAAAGAGGTTTAGTGTTAAAAACTGTTCTTACCTGAAATGATTGGCTTATTGATAGTTTTCATTTTGCCGACCTTTGTCCTAAATTCGTCCATAGCCTTTATTTTTTGCAAAATTAGCAATGCAAAAACTGTTGCATAATTTTTGGAGGTACAGGTACATTACAGTTTGTAAATATTTTGATGGCAATGTGTTGATATGAGTGATCATGAATTGAAGGCAGCTGAAATAGACCCACATGAAATGTTATTCCAAAGGAAACATTCATTGTCACTAGTGATATAGTTTAGTGTTCAGATTGCTTACTTTTTCACCTGTACATTCTTCTCTTCTCTTTAATATGTAATTCAATTTGAAGCAATTGGTTGATGGTTACGTTTGTCAACAGCATTTACATCACTGATCTCAAGAGTTTCATCTCTGATTAAATGAATATATTAGATAGCATCACCTTGTGATTAGTCTTCTTATCACCTTTGGTGGCCTATGTCTCTTGTTAATTCTACCTTATATCAAAAATTTCACCTCTTTGTTTATTTTGCCTCAAATCTTCTCAGAGCATCGCACCTTTCAAAAGAACGTGTTAGGTAAGAAGGTATACGAAGGCGAAGGAGTATTAGAGGGAGAGGAGAAGAAAGAAAGAAAAAAAACGTCAAAAAGTGAAAAATTAAAGAGATGGTTGAAGTAAAAAAAATAAAAATAAAAAGATATATTCAAATGCGCGTAGAAACATGTTCTCGCCAAGCGGTGGCGTACTAATATCAACTCGTTAAACGAAAATTCAAGGAATGCTTCTGGTTTCCCCGGTTCCATCGATGGTACTCTTTTTCTACGCCGAAGCGTATCAAAACCTGTTTTATAGAAATAGGTATACGCTGAATATATATACGAACGATACACAGTATGTGTTGGGCTAGCGCTAAGGTCTTCCTTTTATACGTTTCTAACCACAGTTATACCCAAATAGAACCTGGTTTGGTGTTCATATGTTCCTATCCAGGTAAATGTGTACCGTCCAACGTTGTATTTCCAAAATAGATACAAAAGAAGGTAGCCTTTTTGTAGCGAGGTGTTGGGGTACCACCAAAATAGGGTCGAGTCTGAACTATATACTTATCTGAATTGTACTCCAATAAGTTTGAAATAGCAGCATCAAATTTGATTTTCAGGTAAATATTGGGAATCGAATTGCCTATAGCTATGATTGTCCATCACATTCCAAATATGAGTATTGTTGTTCAGTTCTGAATTGCAAGATTATTTGACATGGATGATGTTGCCTTTGTCAAAAATTCATCAGATGACTTTTTATTAGCTCACCATATTTTAACCCACCAATTAATGTATCTAACAAGCTCTCTTAGCTAGAGATATGTGAAGAACGCCAAAATTTTAATGGAAATTATTTCATAATCAGATGAATATGATGTAGAATTGCAGTTCCATTCATATATTCAAAATTTTCACACCTGTGAAATGAAAAAATCCTAACTAGAATTTTATCGTAAAAAAAAAAAAAAAACTAAAACATCGTTTATACAAAAGATTAACGACCCTGACGATGACGACGCGACGACGATTTATTAAGGGCCGGGAAAATATAGCGAAAAAAAAACGCCGCAGACAGACAGTAATCTCTTACCCCCGCGTACATCTATTTGTTTACTAACAAAACTTCAATACCTATCGCACATTTAACGCAACTAATTTAGTTATATACATATACAATGCATATATATGTACTAAATGGGTATACCTACTGTTGTAAAACAAACAAACTCGTACGCAATGCGCGTTGTTGCGGTTCGCGTCTTGGCGGTGGGCCGGTATAATAAAACGCGAAAATATAGCCGGTGATAAGGATTATTATCGCGACTTTAAACCCCCCCCTCCCTCCCAGCATTGCAGGCGCGTCGCGGGCACGGGCGCCGGCCACCGACGCCTTTTATATACAAACACGATTGATAACGCGCACCGCCCGTTATGGGTTATTAGAGAATTAACAACTGCCGGCTCAAGTTCACTAGGCCGCAAGTGTAATTGAATCGTTTGAAATAATAATTAGCATTTATTACTGTCGACATCTCGCCAGCGAGGATTGTCCCCGCTCAAGCGCCCCTCCATCTATGCTTCTTGTCAGGTGATTCACTTGACGCTGGTATCTGCTCACTGCTCAGGTGTATCTTTCTCTCTCGCACTTTCCCATACATCTTACCATATCTGTACGTATAGTACATCCTCGCAATATTCTATACCTACTAGCTCGTTATAGCAATATTACCGATTGCTGGTATTTATTGGCGAGTTATGAGAATAGACGGTTCAGTTTTACGTGATTGACGCCGACGGCGGTTCGTGGTTCAGTTTACGCTTCATTAATAAAAGTGTTTTAGTGCAACCTCTCTTTACCTCTCCATCATTCTATCAAACATCAATAAAGCAGTCTCGTGTCATCGTACATTATAGTTTTCATGTTACATGTTTTTTTTTTTTTTTCTACATTGGTGTTGATGATTGAGTTGTTGCTTACTACGATAGACAGTGACGACGTATTATGGTGTGATTACCAAACGTGACACTTGGTTAAAGTACACGTGCTTTATTGCAGCGTTAGCGAAATGAATGCCATTTGAGACTAGTCTCGAGACAATCGATTGGGCTTGGCTGTGATTGATGAAGGTGTCTGATGAGCAAATTTTATTTGTGTAGTGTTGCAGTTGACTATCAAGTTCTTGCTGAAGACATTGTGTATGGTGTATTTTGTCTAGATTTACCTCAGAATACGTGGTTATTTTATCTCTATGTGGTATTCCATATTGCGATGAACGTATTGGACTCTGTTGCTTTGAGTAGGTTTTTCAAAATCCCAAGCATTGTATTGGTAAACAGTTGCTGAGAATTTTTCTTTCAGCTGGATTGGTTTTGTTATTGAGTAAAGTTTTCAGTTGGTGTCTAAAGCAGAGATCACATGTTCAATCACATTTTCATCATTTTTTCTTTCTAAAGAATTAAGAAGAGAGTGAAAACGTTTATTTTGACTTGAACTTAATCTTATTGTTATCCTGATAAATTCGTAATTATACTTCTTCATTCCACCTTTTGTAATACTTGGTTTGTTTCATTCTCAAAATATCTTGAGATTTTTGTTCAAGAAGCTATGTTTGAAATGATTATAAGATGTCGTTTGACAGATCATATAGAAGTCCCAAGAGCTGTGAATTGTTGTAGCATTTTTTTCATAGGCATGAATACAGTGAAAAAGAGTAGAGAAGGATGTAATCCAAATTACAAACCTAGAGGAAGCCTCAAAGTGAAAGGTTTCCAAGGGGCAAATGATCTTTTTCTTTTGTACTTTTCCATCATAATAATATAATCATGAAGATTATGAGGCTTGGGCCTATTTTTGTGTATGAGAGTAATCTTCTAAAGACACATTTAAAATCCTTCAGAAGGCTACACAATCAACTTCCAACCCCAACTCTGTAACTTGATTTGAAAGAGAGATAGATATCTGTGAGACAAACTGAAAAAATTATCAAAAACCACTTGAAAAATTACTTTTTCAACACTGTAAAATCTCACCTAATGTAGTAGGTCAATTTTTAGGAACCTTTGATTCTCTGTTGACTGTTCAAAAACAAATAAGGTATGCCATTTTTTGCCCCTCAACATCCCCATTTCCTGACTGTAGATGTCTGTGGATTTTGACTCAAGATTATCCCCATCCATGAATGTTGGATTTGCAAGCAAATTCTCATCAGTATGGTAGGTTTTATATCAATTACAGATCGTATAGGTTAAAATCAAAACTAAAACTTCTGTAATTCTGATTCTGATTAGCAATAACTGCAGTTCATGTAAAGTTTACTAAAATGATAGGGAATGCCATTTTTATCACTTTCCTATTTATTATTATGCATGCGGACAATTTTGATGTCATATCACTTACTGTGTATAATGTTTGTTGGACAAGAAGAGAGAAGAAGCATGAGCCCCCTTAAAATAAGTGTGGAAAGGTCACACAAGTATTTGTTCATACATCACTTTTACATATATTCTTTATCAGCATATTTTATTAACAGGGTTCAATGGATATGTAGTGATAATGACGATGAATCAAACACATAAAAAGTACTACTACTTACTATAAAATCAAGTCATATGTGATATTGGGTGAAAAACAAAAGTGAACGACGACACAACGCTTTCGATTGTTGTGATTTGATTTTATTAATGATAAATTTATAATCGGTTAATCAGATGACAACAACGTCACAGAGTTATGTGGTTTTTACAAAACACAACTGTACCACACTTGCTAGATAGTACTACATGTATGTATACTTGTGTGAATGTCATTTCATTGATAAATGTGTTGCGTGTGTGTGTTAGTGAAATGTACCGCTGTTCTGTACATACATGTTACAGTATAAAGCAAGGTGTAGTGCTGCAAGAGGGGTAATCGTCTGGGCACATGGTTGGCATTTAGATGATAACAGGTGTAAAGGAGTTTTTACCTCAGACAATGGTTCAACCTAGAACCACTCTGTGTAGTGTATGTGTAAGGGGATGTGCGAATATCGAAAGGAACAGCTTTCAAGAGTTTACTCTTTACTTAGAAAGACAACCCGTCAGTGCTATACGCATCTATCTCTGTCTTTCTATCTCTCAGCTTTTATTTTTCTCGCACTGTGTTAACAACCTGATGCGTAACGCCAATGTCGCGAATGCCGAATATATCCCCTTTCCTCTACAATAAAAAAATTCCCGACAGGCGTTGGTACTATATCATACATACACATGTATATAGCATTATTTGTGTGAAAGAGTTAGGAGAGAATTTCTAGTGCTGCGGGGACAAAGACGAATGTTTCCGTTCTTTCATTACTTATAATATTAGCTCATTCCCCTATTTTTGTCTTCATCGTATACTTGGAGGCATTAAGTTAAACACCATAACAGGCATGAGCCAAGATTTATTCATTACAATGAAATGAAGAGGTATGTGGGGTGTGCCGAAGCTGTGGAAGTACATAAACACAAACAAGGGTTAGATATTTAGGTATTAGTCTAGAATGATGGTTCATTGACGAGCACCTTGTTCTAGGTTTGCGGTTTCTTCTATAATAATTGATCGTTGTCCGCAAGGGTGTGTGTTACTGTCTGGTAAATGTAATTTATTAGCCTATAGTATTAGCAGCAATTTGGAATGGACAAGTGTAAAAAATATACTGCCTTCTGGTGTACTAAAGTGGCAATAAACGAGGAAGGTACCTGCGAGCCTGCAACCTGTTTGTATTCTTTTATTCGATTTTTACGACTGAATAACTAGGTAATGTATATACCAATATGTTGTATGCAGTTACATACCTTCAGTACACATATACATACGCGTAAGGTTGATTTATGATAGACCATGGTTTGTCAGACGTATCGTCTAATGCCCTCGTGCCTTGCGGTCATGTGCACTTCTCATCACTCTGCGCGAAATACCAGACGATGTTTTTTTTTCTTCCCCTTTCTCCATCTGGTACACACGTACGTATAGATTCACCCAGATTTGTCGCGGTCAATCTAATCAATCTTGTTTTGAAAAGATGCCATTAGCTGGTTACACAGATTCTGTATTATGAGTGAAATGTCGCTGCTCTATAACACTGCCACTTCATCTCACCTACTGGTGGTTCACGTGGTGTTTTCTTTCCTCCTTTTTGGCGTAGGTACTATGTGTACTACAATTTTGCGCGCATTGATGGTTGTAAAAAAAAGTGCTTACTATTCTGCCGGAAAACGACGACCTTTAATATACGTCATCATTGTGGCACAAGCTTGAGAGTTCGATATCGCGCAGTTTTGTTCTGTTTTTCATCGTCGCATTTCCTTCTTTTTTTATTGGGTTGTTTTTATTCACTTTTGGTTTCTTTTCAACGTTTGTAGACATGTAATCGACCTAGTGTTGACAAGTTGTCATCGTTTTTTTCTTTCCTTTTGTTATTTACATTTACTATTGCGCACGGTTGTATTTTTTCGTTGATTTATGAAATGGTGGCGGCGAAGTGCTTGACGCTTTAATGACGAGTTTTGAAATATAACCAGTGTTTTTAAGCTGTAAAGTATATATTGGATTGTTGAATGTATTGATATAATTAGTAGGAAAATTTTCAGACATGTGATGTAGCCTTTTTGAAAGTCTTTTCAAAAGAAAAAGGATAATTTGTTTTATTAATTTTTGGGCTTGAAATTTTTTTATCTCAATGGTTTGAGTGTCAAGTTTGTTTTCAAGTTGTATTGAAGCTAGTTACAAGAATACATGAAATTGATAAGGAATGAGGGTGGATAGGCCCAAGTGCGCATAAAGATCATTCCCCGGGGTATTCCTAGTTATAGGCTTCAAGGCTTGTTTTGATTTTTCTTTTTTCCACTCATCTAACTGATAACTACAAAAAAGAACTTTGTCCAAGGTCCTTTTCATACAATTTTCACAGCCCAGAAATTAAAAATTTGTATCCTTGAAGTGAAAATGATCATTGAGTTTGTTAGAAAAAATGAAAATTGTTGCCTATTTACTGAATGATTTTTTCAAGATTCATACTTGAATTTACCCCTTTCATCCAGTTAAAAGGTTGAAGCATTGTATTTGAAAACCTTACTTTTTATCAGTTTTTGTCTGTCTGTGTCATTCTTTTCATTTTCAAATTTTTCTTTCTCCAAGTGAAAATATATGTGTAACTGGTTTTTGAGTAGAATATGTTAACATCTGAATCATTACTATAGTTGTTTTCCAACTCTTCTTATGAATTATTTCTCGATAAAGGTGAACATGTTTTGTAGCATGATGAGCAGGTCTATAAGCGTCAAGTAAGTAGGAGGATGTCTTTGATACTAATGCAGAATAATAAAATGTATATTACGAACATTTACTTTTACTTTTATAGTCTGCAAATGTTCTTTATTCTTTTATTTTTCTGAGAATCTCTTTAAATGGTTTCCATAAACAGAAAAATATTTTCTTTTGTAAATAAAATTTGTTTGATTTAAAAAGAGTTTGGAAAGATGAGGAATAGAAAATATGGTATTTAATCCAAATTTTATTGAAAGCTTGGAAAATTCTGCGACCCTGTTCTAACCACCTTAATGATATAACAGTCTGGGAGAACATCAAAATACATATGCAATGTTATATTAATGAAAAATTAAATTTCCTCATATTCAACTCGCAAAACAAGAAAAACGCGATCGCACGTATTCTAGTGGGGTCGTTGGCGTTGATAGTTATGATACGATATTTTACTATATTTGTATTACCCGTTGATGTGGCGGTATAAATACACATAAATATTGTGCGTTATGCAGCCACTTGTTACAATGGCAAAGTTTCAATAAAAACTACTCGTTTAAATAAAAAGTCGATAAAAGGGGACGTTTTGGGTATTGGCAGCATGAAGTAGGAGTAAGATAGACTAACGCGACAGGCGGTATACTCTTAAGGCGTGTACCCTACACATGTGTGTACTGCGTGTAGTATATGGGTATAGCTGGAGAGCGAGCAGGTACGAGTATATTCTTACGCGCATTTACCACCCATACTGAAAGAAGAGAAAAATGTTAATACTGTCGAGTGATAGTGGTAGCCTTGGTGGAGATGTGAGGGTGGCAGGGTGGTGATGATGGTGACGAAAGAGGTGTAGTTGTGTATGTGTATGAGTATTGTATTCGATATCAACAAGTAGCATTTAATCCTTTTCCTCTTATTCGTTTGCGATGATAAAACATTGCTTCGCGACAACAACGCTATGAAAACACAGAGTTTTATGCATAAGTCAAGTCTATTTCATTCTATGAAAACTTTTTTTCGCGCCAGCAGCGCCTTTTTAAAGGGAAAAAGTTTAACGTGGATGTGATTTGGTGCGCTTGGTACTCGGATAGTGATAGACAACTTGATCTATGCTTATGTAATGGTAAATTAGCATTGCACTAGCTAGGTATGGTGTTTATTCGTGTACGTGTATTGCCCCGAAGCTGTTTAGACTGGTTGTATATGCTGCATATATATATTATGTACACGATAGTAAAATGTGGATATCCTTCATATAGTGATGTGAGGTCTGGGGTATACTTTATATATAGTTTCGTTGGCCTTTAAAAATTGTGTGTGTATGTTTTGTCTCCTGTCTAGAGAGACTCGAATAAATGTACTGTTTGCTACACAAGTACTGTTCAAAATGATGACCTAAGTTTTTCCAGGAGGTCATTATAGGAATCTTTATCACGTTTGTTGTGAGAACATATCCTTCAAATGACTTTACTGAGAAGTGGCAGAATATTTGTACAGGAAGAAGGTGAAGCAATCGGATGAAAAATGGAAATTGACTCGAAGGCAGGCAGGCAGGAAGATGGGTAGTATAATAAGCAATAATCAGCAGGGTTAGTTTTGTATGTGGGAAATTCTTGGAGACAATGGTTGCTGTGAGGGATGTATTTGCAAAACCTATCATTGAACTAGATATATTTTTCTTGGAATTTTTACATCCCTTAATTTTTGAGTTGAATAGGTCTATTGATATTTTTCTTCATCATTGTATAATGCTTGGTGTCATGATAAATTTTACAACTTTGTTTATAAATTAGATTAAGTTGCGAAAAGTAAGTTGTAGAAAAGCTATGAAGGTTTTTGAGAGTGAATTTGAATGAACTATTGTGTAAGCAAGCAAACTACTCGCATAGCAGGGTTGGGCAACTGTCCATCAAGAAGAGTTAGGGTACTGCGTGTGAAAATTTTTCCACCAAGGCGAGTTAGGCAGAGTTGAAATAGGTAATTGTTGGATTTTGATTCAAATCTGTAATTGAGTGTCATTTTAAAAGTTGAATATTCTAATATCGCTATTTGGACCATTTAGTCTGAACTAATCGTTTAGAATAAACCTCTAACCAAAGTTCATTTATCAAAAAAATGTGGATTCCATGTTGAAAATTATTCGACATGGCTATATGGTTGACATCGGGTGGCGCTTAGTCTACCAAATTGTAACACGTGTTCGAAGCATTTGTCAGATTACATTTTCCGCGTCATATCAATATATTGGTCGATGTAAGAGTCGAGGAAGGAAACATTTTCCAGCATCAACGTTGTCATTTGCTTTCTCTCGTGCTTCTTTGAAGGAGTAAAGTGTAGCACGTTGGTGACGTATTGTGTCGGCGGCGTTTAAAATGACCAATGTTTATAAAAGCACGACGACGCAGCTGTTCAATTGAGTTTATGCCATACCACCATGTACCACTCTATTTTGCTAGAAGAACGAAGCACAGGATTCTTTCCATATAAAGGGATGAAGAGAGAGAGAAAAGGATTGTAGGCTGCGCGAAACAGTGAGCAAGCAGCGGTTTTCTACCTTTCTGCGGTAGACTTTCTTCTGTCGATTTGTTGGTGGGGGGGAAGGGGGTGAGCAGGGTTGATTTTGCATCCAGCCTCGCGTTCTCCTCCCGCTTTCTTCATTCCATTACTCTTTTTTTTCTTTGCGACGTGTTCTTGTGTTTCTTTATGCGTCATCGTCGTCGTTGTAGTTGGTGTGTTCACTTCTCAGATGTTTACAGCAGCAGCCAGCTGAAGACGAGGTGAAAAGAGACTGAGCTGGGAGACTTGGGCTATTGCGCCATTAAATACATTACTAGCAGTTTTCCTGTTCCGCATTTTATCGTTATCCCGCTTTCAGCTTTCATTCATCCATTATCGGCTTTACACCTTTTAACGGCCAAGCGGAGGGAGACTTAGTGGCCTTTTTTTAGATTCTCTTTTTTTCTTCTGCAATCTCCGCCGGCTACCGCGCAGCCTTTTTATCAATACATTCTTGCGTTGTGTCTGAATTGTGGTGACCTTTTGAACGATAGGTATTACGCTCCTTTCTTTTTCTTCTTACCCTGTCAAGCTGACTTCCTTCAGCTTGGTTATGTGGATGAATGAAAGTTGTAAATTTGTTTACGTTCGGAGTTTCCTCGTTGTTTTTTTTTTCTTCCTTCTATTCAGCCTCTTCTTCCAATGCAGTACGAGCGAAGTAGTCGTCGACCTATCGAAATGGGTCAGCAGGAGATTTCTTACGACGGGGTAAAAAAAGTACCTACAATGTACGAACTTGACGTACTATAAATTTATGATTTTTTCCCTTACGTCAAACGAAGGAAAATTGTTTTGTAAATGTCTACTACGTTCAACGATGATGACAAAGCCGCGTTCAAATTCAATGTACACATTGTGTGCTATGTACATATATGCATGTGTGTTTATCGAAAGCGAAACAATGTAAAGAAAAAAAATTGGTAATAAAACTCGGTTAAATATTTAGCGTCGCGTCGTGTTTTAAATTGATTAATTGATAATGCGTTGCTGCCTATGTTCTTTAGGTTATTAGAGTGAATGTTAAAGAGTATTTTCGCATTTAAATTCGCCTCTTTATTTCCGTTTGTTTTTTTTTTTTTTTTTTATTGGGTAAGGTCATTAACTGAACCGACGATTGAAAGATAAACGTGTAGGTAATATGTCAATGAACTATATTTCACGATAGTTTACGGCCGGCACGAGGTTTGTACGCGTATGTTTTTTTTTTTTTTTTTTTTTTCATCCACATTACCAACAATGTATAATTTAGATGATCGGCTACCGTCGGCGGAGCACGTTTTATTGCCAGTTTATGCCTGCGTATTTATGCATATTCGCGCGAACCTGTCGTCAATATCGTGATGCTGGCTGCCATCGTCTCGAAATTCTCTCATCCGAGGAACCGGTTCGATTTGAAACTTTGTGGTTTTTTATTTTATTGTCAAGATTATTAGATTTTTCCATACGTCCTTGAAGGGTTATTTGTGTAGCATCCCCGGGTGGAGATTTTCCGACTGTTTTAATGGGTTAAGTTTTGAAAGTTGTGCGAAAAGTTGAAATGAATTTGTAAGGAGAGTTTTACGAGCTAGGCTTTTGTGTGTAGACTTTTGATGGTGGTTACGAAATAGCGATACAATCCAGATCACGTAGCCGTCTGTTCGGTCATTATTATCAAATTGTTTCAAGGTTGCAAAATGTCGCCGTTTATGTGGTTCGAGCCAAGGAGGCTGAGACGAGTCGTATTGTGCGTTGCGTTGCAGACACGTGATGAAAAATTTAATCGATTTAAGTGCTATTCGCGTAATAGACGAGTGAGTTGTAAAATTTGTTATCAAAGCAACTGAACCAGTACAAAAGGATATTTGTTTTCGAAAATTTTTATTTCTTCATTTTTAAAATTTTGGCCTGTGCAATTTTTAGTATTTTGTAAATTGTATGGGAGTAATTTTTTGGGTTTAGATTGAATAATTTTCAAACTATAAAGATGATACCTGAAGTTGTGAGGACTCATTGAGCAGCATTACCCTATAAAGAACTATTGTGGAAAAGAAAATGCACTTGTGATGAATTGTGATGTACCAACTATCAAAAACTTACCTCGAATGTTTCAAATTCAATTATGGGACTGAAAAATTGAGAGGTACTAGAGGATACTGAAAATGGAATCTTAGTAGCTAAATGATATTGCAGCTAAAATAGAGTAAAGAAAATGAGATTAGCAAGTGGAAGAAAGAAGTACATTGCTGGTGTACTGGTCAAATCTAAGATTACTCATCCTCGCTTTTAAGATTATAACTTTTTTGCTTTCTATCAATGTAAAATTTGCGTAGGTTGGAATAATTTCCGCTCAAGTGGAATTGATTCTTATCCCTCTCTGTTCATACATCTTCAAAGTGTCGCATCTTTAACTCTCATTACATAAAAAAAGCACAGGGAATGAGATAAAATTTCTTCTTTTACTTAATTTTTATGTTATTTTTGAGGTTGGATGTATCGATAAAACTAGTTGATCTGTTCTAATATAACTGCACCAGTGGAATGAAGACACAGGTATTTGAATGCAAAGTAAATTTTTTTCTATAAATGAATAAACAGAGGCAAGAGGGTCGATGTAGAATGCATCGCAGATGTTCGTTTGGGTGGTTTAGGTTTTTTTTGCTATACCTTTTTTTCATGCTGAGGAACAGCTGGCATGTGGTTTTTTTTTCGCTTGGTTCCGAAGGTTCTCTAACTGAAGCATATGATATCAAATGCGTTTGGTATTTCATTGTTTTTTTTTTTTTTTTTTTGGCTTTTTGTATTGAAAGATTGTGAAGCTGATGTAAAAAAAAAAACTTATGTATCGATTATCTTATCGTTATTTCTTTTGAATAATTTTCTCGACAGTATTTCTGTGCTCAGCTATTATATGTGACGAGTCTTTCTTACTTATTTATATTGGCGATAAGTCGAGCTGTGTACTTTGGCATGGCGATATGAGCAGCGTGATCTAGCGGCGATATGTCGACATGTTTGCCATCGCGTTGCTATATACACTGGCCTCTTTGGTGTGAATGTGAGTGAATGCGACCAGTGCACGAGTGTATATGTGTGTTTTTCTACGTGTTTCTTCATCAGCGTCGAAGTAGTCGTCGACATATTACAGTAGTGGTTGTGTGTATGTTCGCGTATTAATACGCCGCATACACAGACACACGCGTAAATGCTTCTATACTTGTACACGCAGCAGAGTAAACCGCGTTCACGCTATCGCTGACGTTAGCCGTATAACCTTGTTTGTGTTATTTCCGATGACGTCATCGATGTTTGTTCATACACGACCGTATACGGGTTGGCAACACTGACGATAGAAAATTAAATTTATATACGTACGTCGAATCGCGCGCCATCGCTCCGTACCATTACGTACGGACCGTAGTGTTGGTGGTTAGCAGCTCGCAACACAAACCAAGCACGGCCAAACAGCCAAATGAAATTTTCATCATGGCCTAACGCTAAGCTATGCCATGATTGGTCAATATTTTGAGCAGATCGTGAGAGAGGCCAAAGATGGGATGTGATTTTGAGGTTGTGTTGCATACAGTACACTCAATATCTTGAGATGGTCTTACCTTTTTTGGTAAAGCCTGCATAGCCTAAGATTTAATCTAAAAGTAATGATGGAAAAAAGTTTGAATTACTGTCTAGTTTGAGGATCAGCTTGCCAACTTCTGCTGGAAACTATAGTATAGGAATTGGGCTGTGTGAAATCCGCTTGAAATGTCTTTGAGGGCTTTCCTTACCACGAAGCTACAATTATTTATTTTGGACCCCTCAACAGTTTTCAGTTGGCAGACACTGATGAAGTGATGTATACTTGAATCTATTTATGACCTGTCTTGGAATGATTTGCCGTCAAGAAGATGATTGTGAGAGCAATTGGAGCAGTTTTTACACACTCCCATAGTTGATCTTTCAATGAGGAAAGTGTCCAATGACAATCCTGCAGAAGTATTGAAATTTTTTTGATGGAGCTTTTCTGTGTACATAAAATAGTGGTTGATTGAGGTTAAACATACAATTTTACAACTGGAGAAAAGCTATATGATTGGTGGAAATGGGTGTTTGGTCATTGGTCAATTGATCCTATTCAAAATTTGCTTTGAAGAATCAAGTTCAAAGAATAATGGGACCTTTGTTTATGCTGAGAAAACGATCGTTATTTTCATCCAATTGTTGAATTAAGGTTATACTCGAAGTTTGGTGTAATCAATATTTCATATTAATTCAGATTGAATATAGACATTGGTCACCATATCAGACCAATTAAGTCAAATGTAATGAGAACTTGGATGGATTCCTGTACTGAAAAAACAAAAATCATTATTTTCATATTACTTTGGGCCTGTTACCAAGCAAAGCTTACTTAGTTATGAAAAAAGGTAGGGTAGCTTTGCGGCTTTTAGTCAATAGCATAATGCTATGGCAAGAACTACAATTCAATTGCGGTTCTATCCAAAACTTTTCTTTTGGAACTTGTCTAATTGATTCATATGATGATTTTTGAGTTGAGTGACCATGATAGTGTGAAATTGTCTCAACTTTTTTTAGTTTCAGTAAATTTCTCCCTGCAAGTTGAAATAGATTAAAAACTATGTTGTTCAAATTCAATTTTATAACAGATTTGTTGAATATTATTCAATTCTCAAAAAGCATTTGAACTCTTACGCTTTTCAACTTTTATGTAGTTCTTTATTTGATGTGGTACTTAGTTTATGATTTATTACTCTGAACCTTTCTCTCAAAGCATTTTGTCATCTTTCATCTCACAATAGAATGAAGAGTCAACTTTGTGAGATTGATCATCCAACTTGAGAAAATTACTCCAAAGCGGATGCCTATTTTTAAATGTGCGCAGCAATTGGGTCCATTATTCTTAAACGAGCTCTTCTTATGCTAGCCTCGTTGTTGGAATTGAGCAGCTCATAATTCTAAGGAAAAATGACTACAGAGAACTTTCTGTACTCAATGCGCAAGAGACTGGTTGGATAGGCACGATGTATATCTACTAGGTACATCATGCACAGTCGTTGGGAGGACTATGGGGAACCAGCACCTATCTGCTATCCTATAATGCAGCATTATATTACGAGAACACACGGTGTACCTACTCATTCGATGGTATATAGCTATGGTGAAGGCGGCGGATATACGCGACGGTTATGTAGTACTCTAGTCGTAGGTACACTAGCGGGACATAGGACCTCGGTATGGGGACTTGGAGGTGATGAGGACGAATACAGCAGAACAAAACCGAACCAAACAGTACAGTCGAGTCTTGGTGGTCGTGGTGGTCGACGATACAGCAACGAGCCAGCAAGCGCTTACACATAGCATCCTGCTACGCCCGATGCCTGTTGTTAATGTCGGAGACTCGGCGTGTTGGTTGGAAACCGGTTTCTCTCGCATAACGTTTGTAAAGAACGAGAGAGATCCGGAATATTGTAAAGGTAACCAACCTAAACGAGAGAAGTCCGCGAGCCACCACACCACACCACCGCTACTACCAAGCTCTTACCTACCTTTATGTGTGTGTGTAGCGTGTATTTTTTTTCTACCTTAGCGTTAGCGATATCGACCTTTCGTATTTTACTCAAACGGCGCGCTCTCTCGCCGTGGCAGTGTTGCCAACGTGTTCCAATATTTTCGAAATCGACTAACGTAATAAGACTGCTCAAACCGAGGACAATGGCTGTAACACAGGTTTATGTGTAGCCTAAATCAGATGCTGTATACTATGAATATAGTGTGTAGCACAGCAGAGGGTACACCTTTGGGGGAAATTTTTTCTCGTTACTTGGTGCAACCTGAGTGCTCCTTGTGAGTGAGAGACATATGTAGATATATAGGAACCTGAAATTTTGATATTTGTTTTATTTTATTCAATTGGTAATTTTATCAAGTACTAAGACACTGTGCAGGCCTATGCATATATGTATGTGTTGAAAGGACTAAGAAAAAAAGGGATAGAAAAAGATGATACTCGTACAATATTTTATGTATTCAAACGGGTATAGTATGTGTTTTGTTGAGCGTAACATTTTGTAGTTTAGCAATAGAAAAGGTGAGGATCCCTTTAGCCTACGTTTGGGTCGCTTATGTATTCCTTCTATAGTATGGTGTATATATACACCCAACGATAAATGTGCGTGCGATGATGATGATGATGACGACGACGACGACGACGAATATGATGATGATGATGATGACGGTGTGTATTCGGAACAGCACAACCAAACAGTCAACACTGTACACCGTGTATATACGTAAAGGGAGAGCTGAAGAGACGTACATAGAAGACCCTTCTCGCACATTTGGAACGAGTCTTGTCTAAACCCAGCAGCAAACCCTTTTTGAATTATTTCCATGGGGGTTGCTCTACTCCTCTATCGTGTACATTCGCCTGTTTTGTTGGGTTGTGAGAGAATGGAACGTAGCTCTACAACCATTTTCCAGCAGCTGCAGTTTACATTAATATCCGTTTCCGTCGTGTATTCTTAATTCTAAATTGTATCGTTGCGCTGCAGCTTTTTCATATTAGAGCTTCCAGGGTTTTCTTATTTTTCTCTACCTCTTCCACCCTCTATTTGAACTGGTTGGTTGTACCCACGTTGACGAATTTTTCTCTTTTGAAAGTTGATCTCTTATTTTAATTTATTTATTGAAATAATTCAACTTTTGAAAAAATTTACAAGGTTTTAGTATCTGCACTTTTTGTTGCTTATAGGCATGAAATTTGGTTGAAGACAATAAAAGAGTATAGGCCTGACTTTTTAAAAATCTTTACATTTTAGATTTTTGTCAAGTATTGCGCCAGTGTATCTTTACAAAGCATTTATTCTCTATTTTTATATAATCTGCATACATTTCATTATTATGAGTGATTTTTGTTTCTTTGTTGTAAAATTGGATTTCGATTTGTTTCTTTCTATTACAGAATATAACGGTTCAAATGAAGTTACATTTATAATATCAGCATTGAATAAATCAAAAATAAAGGTAAATTTTGTACCTTTGTTTTTAATGAATTTTTCCTCTTTCATTACTTTTCTAGTACACAAAATTTTCTTTTTTTCTGAAGTGACCATTTTCAGTTTTTCTGAAAGAATCATTACCCATTTCTTTGAAGTGATTCTAGAAAGACATAATTTTGTTTTGTTTGGTTGTAGTAACTAAATATAGGTTAATAATTCCTTTTAGTTGTTCTCCCCTTTTTCATTTTTGTACTATTCTCATTATAGGGTAAGTGTCGCAGTCAAGGAATATTATAAGTATTTGGGGCCGAACATAATTTATACATATATTATGATCTGTTTCTAATGTGAAAGTGATATTTTATCTAATTTCAGCAGTTTTCTAAAATTTCTCTATACAGACTTATTGTATTGACCATTTCAATAAGATTTATCAAAGATATGAGAAGCTATCCATAATTTCTAGTCGAAAAACTTGAGTAGTTTGTGTTGTCAGCTTTGATTGAAATGAAATGAAACATTAGAGGAGAGAAGGGAGAACATGTCAAATGCATAATCTGGTGAGAACTTTGCTTTCAAATTTAGTCAAATATGATCTTACTTCTTGACATCTCTGCGGATGCTAATAGAATAATACAAAAAAAAAAAATTACGTTGTATAAATTGAATTCAAGTTACCTTCACTTGAATTAATGCTAATGAAAAAAAAAAAATTAAAATATTATGGTTGGGGTGGAAAAATTTTATGAAACTGAAGTTTCTTGCAAACAAATCTTTCTTTAGCTTTGAAAAAAATTCAAATCACTAGTTCATGTTACCATAATGGTAATTTACCCGGTATTTACCAACCTAAACGATGGTAATTGTAAATTTAAGCATATTTTAAAGCGAATGTAGCTAATTAAATATTTTAAATTGGTTTTCATTGCTTGAAAAATACTGCCCATACGAACGCGTATGCTTGAAACATCTTTTTTATCAGTATAGACTTGTCTTAATCTCGAATATATGTATTGATCTTTGACCAGCCCAGTCCGTATTTAATACGAAGTACATACGTGTGTAGATTGCTCTCTTATCATATCGCTTTTATAATAAGAACTACGTTCTACGTTGGAAAATTTTTTTATACGAGTGTACAGGTTTCTCTACGTTATTTTATGTAAAAAGAAAAGTACGTGGTTGAGTATTTCCAACGTTCGAATAGGGCGCTATGACGACGTTGAACGCAAACGACGACGAGTGTTTTAGCTGAGCGCAGCGAACCCTTCTTTTTTTCTTTACTCTCTTTTCCATTGTAGGTATGAAATATCGATCCGGATACGTTTAGACATGTTGAAGTATTGTACAGTATTGTTTGCATCATTCTATGAACCCACGTGGCTGTAACGTTAATTTGTTAGACACTGGACGCGGACAGTGTAAGCGCTAAAATTAAATGGTATTATCAGCTCGACAGAAGGCAGGAGATGATTAGAAGCTGGCGCGTCTTATCTATACCTACGATGTATTTTATTCATTTCTCGCCGTTGTTCTGTAAGATGATTACAAAATGTAATTGTAATCAGTGTCTGAGATGATTTTTTTTCCTTTTTTTTTTTTTTTTATTACATTTTTACCTATAATCTGAAACTTGCGGTGCTGGGTACTGGTGTATATAGGATTATAGGTAAATCATGTGAGGTGGTACAGGTTGTAAAAAAATTATAATTTTACGCTATCGTTGGTTGAAGAATGAGGCTCCTGTATATCAGGAAGACGTCGACGAAGTATTGTATAATGTGGTTATAGTAGAGAGAAAAAAAATCGCCGCCATAGCCACCATTCGGGGAAGTATAGTGAGTAAGCGAGTGAACGGCGAAGTGGTGATGGCGACGTTCTCGGAGCGAATTTGATTCACATAGAAAATGTATTATAGGTAGATAGATACCGAGTTATACCTATGTAGTATGTAAGTACTACAACGGTGTACAGTGTGCTACCTACGTAGTTTCACGAAGCGTATACGACCCCGGTTGTGTTTCTGCGTAATAGATGCAGTCTGTTAGGCTTCATAACCGTGGCGAATAGATTCGCAGAGAGCCTAGCTAGGTTTTTGTGAGAGTTGCAACGTGTATACTTCGATACACAATAGCGAGTCTTAAGTAGGACAAAACGGTCTGACGGCGTCGTTGTCGAATGATGGTAGAATCGAGTTGTGTGTCGGTTACGCTTGGATATGATCGTTCGATGGCGTGCTAGCCATAGCCACGTATAGTAGAATTGGCCCCAAACTGATAGTCGTACATTGACTTTTACCTATCACTTTTCTGTAAAGGTTTTTCTGTTGAGGTAAAAAAAAAAAAGTATGTACCGAGTTTCGAATAATGGTTTTTAAAAAAAAGACTTCGTATTAGTTTTTTGGTTTTTGAGTTCATTTAAATTTAAATTCATTAGCAAGTCATCATAGGTCAATTTATCCGCAATAGGTTCCATTTACTGTTGAGGATTATAAAAATGAACCTTTTTTCCTTGATAATAATATAGTATGTAGGTAGGTAGGTAGGTAGGTAGGTAGGTAGGTAGGTAGACAGATTTTGGAAAGAATATCATACTTATTTGTACAAAAGACTAACTGAAACGTTGGCTGGTAGAACGTGCGGTTGCATGGTTACGGTATCGGCGATGGCCCCGTTGACTATGGTATTCGAGCAGCTCGTTCGAGAACGAGTTTTGTACCAACAGCGTATTGTTAAGCGGGCGAGAAAGTGTACGCGAACGAGCATTATTCTCCTCCACAGAGTGGTGCCGTCCTTGTTCCACGCATTCTTACTTTATATAGTCACCCACGCTTCACCTTCGCGTATCGTCGTCGTCGTGTTTCTTTGAGTACAGAAAAAGCAACCCAAGAGAACGGAGAGAGACAGAGACAGAGACAGATAATACCAACGCAGAAAAAAGATTCAAGAGAAGTTCGTGTTTTCAGACTTTGAGGTTACAAGATTGATACAAAATTCCATCTTTGTTTTATCGTTTCTTCCAAGGGATTAGAAAAATTTTATTTGCGGATGAATGTTCTCAATGCTGGAAAATGAAAATACTAGATTTTTCTGACTAATGATAGAATATGTTCATTTGCGAGAACTGATTGTATGCAGCTGGTTAGCGGAATGAAATTTAAGGAGGTGTGAAATTGATGGTTGAAGAAGAAATTGAAATTTTTCAAAGTATTCAGAAGAATTTTTTTAAACATGACTTTAAAAAAATTTTTTACATTTTTTAATATTCCTAATCACCAGATTCATTTAATTGTCCCTCCTTTTGTATACTTATACTAAGTGAATCATGCATCAATGCAGAAGTTCTATTTTCAGCTGTTGAATTCTTCTGCAGTAATCTTTGAGAATTTGTGTGAAAATGCAAGAAGTACAGAAAAGAGTTATGAAATAATTATTGGAAGAGTAGAACTGAAATTACATTTGATAGTTGTACTACTTGTTGGACTAAGGATTTACCCTCCTATAGCCGCTGTTGTGTTTCGTCGGACCCTGGTCGAATGTTCCAAACATTCATAAATAGTTTTGAATATTATTTATCACTTATGCCTAAGTCAAAGCCCAGATTGAAACCTGATGGTTGATTGTGATTGCACCTTTGCTTGGAAATATTTTGCATAGCAATGAAAAAATTTTTCAATGTACTCTATGAAAATTTCAATATCCCTCAATCAGAGTTTGATATCCGTTAAAAACAAAATGGCCCAACGACAAATTAGTTCTGCAATGGAATTCAGGAAACTTTTTCTAGC
>FIZR01027321.1:0-12812 GCA_900060175.1 Ferrisia virgata | reverse complement strand
TACCGTGGCATAGCCATACAATATCGTCGCTGTGTTGGTACGTGCATGTTAAATTAGATTTCGTGTATTGGGTCCCTATTCGGGTTTTTTGATATCTGTGTATTTTCCTATCCTATCTTATCCTATCCTATCCTATCCCAAAAACGAATCCTTCCCATTTTATCCCTTGTGCTAGTTTAACACTAAATCCAATTTCACAGTACCTATCAAATGTTTTCCAAAGCAGTTATCTTCTTGAATCTTCGGTTCCCTCAATTTTTGACTTTAATCCCTCCCTCTTCCCCTGTCAATACCACAAGCTGGAAAGTGCTATAAGACAAGAGAATAACGTCTTTCCCTCTGGTTGTTCATCACAAATACAAAAAAAAACACAATTTTCATTTACCTTCAAATATCTTAAAACAGTTCATACATGAGAGGCATGTGAGAAATTGTATATGGATCACGAGCATAGAACAAATACTAAATTTTCATTTAAAAAATCAGCGTATAAATGGAGCAAAAAAAAAAAACATAAAAAATCATTACGTAACTCTTCAATTTAGGATTATTACATCAATATCATTCGCTCAAGTACGAGTAAAATACTTCCTCAAATATTCAACATTGTATCAAAAAGAAAATCCGGCTCTCGTGAAGTACACTCGACCGTACCTCGACGGTGTTTTTTTTCCCCCCCTTCTTCCAAAAATCAGCACAACAAAAAGAAGCGATTTCCAAAGCTTTGCCTGGGCACGTTGCGGGTAAATAAAAACCTCGAAACGTAGATACCATGGAGTGCGTAGGATGCTTCGCCATATCTGCCTTAGGCTCATACTATCTGCTAAGCCAATCAAAATCAACGAGTTACAGTCTCGAGGGTATAAAGCGAATAAATTTTTATCAAATTAAATACCGCGAAGCGTCGCGTTGTCGATCGAAATAACCTCTTAGGTGTATAAATAAATTTTTACAACCTCTGAAATAATAACGAGCTGTACGTATCGTATAATACGTACATTAACATACTACACGTAGAATAGAAAGTGAAAATGATAGCTCGGGTTGGGGTGTATTTTTTCACACTAGTTTTGTTTACCGATCGGCTAACGACTGAGGTAATACTTTCGCAAATTTTACGCTTTTCACATAATGGGTAAATATTAACAAAAAAAAAAAAAACCCTATATTTTAATCGGCTTGTTCGAAGTGAGGATTAAACTGCTTTTTTTTCTCATCTCTCCTCGAGTTGACCCTCAAACGTCAAATTAAAACCCAGAAATCGACCATTTAATGAAAGTTTACCAATAAGCAAAGGGATCGAGGAAAAATACATCATCGAAGTTTTGTAAACCTAAAATAGAAATAGGTAGTAAGTATCCCTAAGTAATACCATACCTGGCCAAACTCATACCAACCGAAACACTATACAAACTCGTATTTCCAGATTAATAAACCGCGCTTAATACCAGTAAATCTATCTCGTTTTGCCGATTCAACCACTCACTCGCAGCATCTTTCGGAAGCAAAAAGCGAAAACAAAAATTACTTAGGGTCGACGATATTAAAGGTGAAATTTAGCTTTTTCAATTTACCATCGAATTCTGAACACGTATCATTCTGTGTAATCGTTCAATTTTATCAGACTCGAAGCATAGATTTCTCTTCTTGCTTTTTTTCCTTCTCATTTCGGTTTCTTCTTTATTTTCTATAGGTATATTTCGATTTAACTTTCCACTTACTCCATTCTCCCTCAAAAGTTATTTCCTGCTTTTGCTATAAACGATTTAAAAAGCCTTTTTTTTTCTTCCTCATCTTCTTCTTCTTCTTCTTCGTTTTCCTTACCGAACAAATCTCGTCGCGGATTGTCAGTCTTGTTTTGCTATTGGCTTATACTATATATACTTATAGGATGGAGTTAAATGGTATGAAATTCGATTTAATATAAAAAGAAAGATAAACGCCGTTCAATTACAGAAAGAAATTTTCTATACACCGCTTAATAATCATCTAATCTATGAGAAAAATTTCCAGATGAAATTACATTATTTTTGAAAATGCAAAGCTGTACGAAGTGTTAATTATTTCAAGACCCATTTTAACTTTTATTGAATTAGAACCGTGGAACAGTTCGTTCCTGCATTTGATCTAAACTTGAATGTTGTCGTGTGATTTTTCGAGCAGTTCGTGAACGATTCAATCAATATTGATACAATGAATTTACACAGTAAAAATAATCATAAGCACTCAATACTCTTACAATTCGTTTACAAACGAATAAACTCGTTTGAATTTAATTATTTTCTTATTACACGAATAACGATCAAATTGTCCCATAATATTTCGGACGATTTGTTCGCAAAACTGATCCGTTTCAGAATATGAACGTTTGAAAATGATTCTGACAATATGGATTGGATAACTTCGCAACTCAACAGGAAAATTATTAAATCGTAATAGCAAAAAAAAAGCATCATCCATCTTCTTCATGATTTCATGACCAATCCTTGCTCTATACGAGGATGGTACTGGCCACTGACGAAATATACCAGCATTTAGAATTTTTCAAGCGAGCAATTTCCTAATTTCAATCAAATAGCCAACGTAATCAATGGAAGTAAAACTTTGTTCCAGCAAAATTTGTCATATGAAAGTTTTGCCTATCTTGATAATTGAAGGGGCACAGCTTGTTCGAATTTCAGTAGCATGTTCAAAAAATCGAGACAGACAAAACTTCTATACAACAAAATTTGTTGCAAAAATGTTTTACTACAAGGTTCAGTACTGGAATTCACGATTTATAAAAAAAATTTCCGTCAAATTTTTCATTTAAAAAAAATTTCAAGATTTTTCACAAATTGCGAATTTTAGTGGTGGACTTTGTACTTGTAGCAAAACATTTTTGAAACAAATTTTGTCATTACAGAAGTTTAGCTTATCTAGATTTTTTAAAGAAGCTACAGAAATTTGAACGAGTTATGCCCCTTCGCTTTTCAAGACAGGCAAAAAACATTTTAATATGCCAAGTATTGCTGGAAAAATAAAATTCCTACAAGGTGCACTACTTACATTGGGTATTTGATTGGAATTTTGGAACTACTCATTTTATAAAATTTTAGACACGAGTATTTTTCATCCGTGAAGAAGAAGAAGTGGGCGAAAGAAGGGGGGTGCCAAAAAATGAATATTATCGTGAGGTAATGTGCTATATTTCTGTTATGACGTCATTTTCAGGTCCATATCATTTGCGGCAAGCTAGCTTTCCAATAAATTTCTTCCGCTGATGCATTCGCGAATGATTCGTCCAAAATCTACAGACTTCGATTAATTAAATCCAATCACTTGCAGATACCTTTGATTGTTATTTGTTCCTTATTGATAAATTGTAGGGGTGAAAGTTGATTTTACAGCGAATAATTAAAACCCTTAAAAAAGGTACATCTCGAATCCTTACTGAGCTTAAATGCTAAATTTCAACTCCCTAGTTATATGGCCGGCTGAGGGGGTATTTACATCATGAACCAACTGAAAAATAATCAACCTGATAAATGGCAAATACCAGGTAAAAATCACTTTTTTGATGTTATAAGGAGGTGCAATGGAGGTAGAAAAGTCGAAAAGCCCAAACATGAAAAATGGCAAAAAAAAACACTTGAGAATAAAAAAACATTTTCTGAAGCTATCAAGGGAAGCAATTGGGCTGAAAAAAATCAGCATCCTCGAAGGCTCATCTAGAGCTCTGACTAAATCTGTGTGCCACATTTCAACCTCTCAATTCAATGTGAATGGAGAGGGGGGGAGAAAAATAAGTGAAGCCAACTTGAAAATAACAAAACAAATCACCAAAAAACACTACTGGAACCCTCCAAAGACGCATCTAAAGTATCTCCAAAATCTAATAACGTCGAATTTTGAATCGCTAGCATAATCGATGGGGAAGAAGGGTTTGGGGGAGGAACAACTGGAAAAATATTTAAAAACCCATTTTTTCTGAAGCTACAAAGGGGTAAAATGTGGAAAATTTGAAATCCTCAATTGTAGTTTTACAATCACCCCCCCCCCCCTTCACTTTTCAAATATGATATTTTTGTATCAAAAGGCACCTAGTACTTTTGATACAAAAATATCATATTCAAAATGGAGAAGGGGGAGGGAGTCGGACTTCAATTGAGTACCCGGTATACCTGCAACTCATATTTCAACTACTCACGTTACCTCTATGGGAGGAGAGGGGAAGGTATTAGACGTTTTGAAAGACGACAAAACGCGTCCAAAAGCCACTACTTCAAGACAGTAAAGGGTTGCATTGTGCTGAAAAAATCGAAATCACTAAATAGTAAAATTTAGGAGCCCTACGAAATCTACAAGACAAATTTTACTCTCCTACTTCCACTGGGTTAAGAGAGGATTGGGCGGGAGGGGGGTTATACAAGAAACCAAATACACATAAAAATGGCAAAAAACCACCCTACACATCACTTTTGTTGGGCTATAAAAAGTCAAAACTCCCAAAACAGACATGACGAGCCTTTACTACATTTACATGTCAAATTTCAACCTCTTCAACTCAATTTAGAAGGGAGATTGGCAAAATGTCAAAAGGAGAAAACCTCCATATTTTCCCTCCTAAATACTCTAAAAGGCTAATTTTTGGCTATTTTGTACAACTGCTGATTTTCCCTCAATTGGTTAAAAAAAAAAAAACCAAAGTTTTTGCAATTTTTTCAATTTTTCATTCCCTACATAAATTTTGGATTCGACTGAATTATGATCCAAGGTCACCATCCTTAGTCATATAGTTCATTGACATTGATATGTCTTAAGGCTGGTGGTCATTTTTTGTAAGTGTGACGTTTTTGAGGTAACATTTTTGATATGTAGTACGTCGTGATGAAGGATGATTATGATTGATTTTTGCACTTCATGTCAGAATTTTAACATGGATGTCTAATCAGAAAAATTGAAAAATGAAAAATAAAAAAAAAATAAAAAATAGAAAAAAATAACAATAATTAAATAATAAAAACAATTAAAAATAAAAGAAACAAAAAATAAAAAAAAGTTACAAAAATTAAAAATTTGAAAAATAAAAAAATTGATGACTTTTGCACTTCATACTGAAATGTTATTTAAAAAAATTTAAAATTAAAATTAAATATTAACAAAAAAATCAAAAAAATAACTGAAATTAAATGATGGAAACAATAAAAAATAAAAAAGTAGAAACAATTAAAAAAATTAAAAAAATTAAATATTTAAACAAATTGAAAAATAAAAAATAATAAAAAATAGAAGAAAAATAACAATAATTAAATAATAAAAACAATTAAAAAAAAAATAAAAAAAAGTTACAAAAATTAAAAATTTGAAAAATAAAAAAATTGAAGACTTTTGCACTTCATACTGAAATGTTATTTAAAAAAATTGAAAATTAAAATTAAATATTGACAAAAAAATCAAAAAAATAACTAAAATTAAATGATGGAAACAATAAAAAATAAAAAAGTAGAAACAATTAAAAAAATTAAATATTTAAACAAATTGAAAAATAAAAAAATGAAGTTTTTGATTTTTGATTAGAAGTACTTGATCAAAAACTCGTGATGATGGACGATTGTATAGTTATTCGTTTGCTAGGAAATGATAGAATCAAATGTAAAAATGGAGTGAAGAGAACAGTAAACCTTTTTTGATTTAATGTTTTTGATCAAAAATTCGCGATAAAAGGTGATTATGAAGAATTTTTGTATGTTATGTCAAAATGTTGATATGGATATGTTGCACATCCATGATTTAGAATTTTTCCCGGAAAGGGAAAAGTGCCTAAATATTTTTTTTATCATCCGCCAATCTAAGCTTGTTGGCAGAATTTAAGCGATTTGGCTTTGTATCGAGTCGAGCAAATTATTTCAGTCTTTTCAACGGAGGAAAAAGATTTTTATCTAGATAAAAAATCAGACATGTCCTAAAATGATCTTTCATAGGATACCCAAAACGAATAATGTTGATCCTTCCCCCCCTCACCGCACACATTCATTGTGAGTCAATAACTCGATAAATCGTAATAATATTCCGGTTTTTATTCGATAATACGATCCTTCGATTCATTCATTTCAACAATAAAATAATTCAATTTTCTCACGCTTGATTTTCTCACTCTTTCCGGCTCATACAATCAGTATTTTACTCATTTTGGAATTTAAACTTCGTAAAACGCCAAATAAATAATATAGAATCGGACTTCGATCAGCGCAAATAATACCCACAGTAGCTGGTAAACTAGACCACGCAGAGAGGCAAGAGGGAAAAGGCAAGTTAAAGCGGAAAAACACCCGAGCTTTGCAAACGAATACGTCGATTTGTTACAGGACATTAAATCAAATTAGTTTTAACCCGTTACCAGCGTGTAAAGCGAAAAGATAGGTAGGGTACACGTGCCCTAAGGAACGGATAAGGATACCTAAGTAGGGTAGGCCTATTCTGCAATATGTAAGGTGGCCAGGCCGTTCATGGCCGTACCCCGATCGTATTCCGGTCAAAAAGCTATTTTTCGTATAAGCTTCATTTACGCAACACCATTTCTCTTTTCTCGCCATACTACTAGGGTCACTTTAAATCGGCTCAATTATTCAACCCTCCGCTCGGTCGTTCTACAATTTGCCCTACGTATATGTATATATCTGTATATAATAGCTCTATCCTTCTTTTTCGTTTGACCAAAAACTTATAAAGACGCCAAAGTAGTCTATAGATACGAATAAGCTAAGGCAGGATTGGCCGGCCTTATACCGAAGAAAACCAAAAACGACTTGGTCAAATCCAGTCTTCAACTTTTTCACTTTTTTTCACGCAACACCCCACCTCACCATTGGGTAGGTATATGGGTGTATAGGATGTGCTTGTCACTACGACCACCACCACGATCACATTGCCTCGCCGCGATATTCGAAAAGTTATTTATTTTTATTAAAACTACGTATACACAGCAGACCTAGCAGCCTTGTTTAGCACCATTTCAAGTTTCTTTTTTTTCTTTTTTTTTTGGCCCGTTTGTAAGCCCATTGAACACTGCTCAAAAATATGTGTGTGTTGGCGCGAGCAAAGGCGGCTTTGTAATCGCTACACAGTAAAGTGTATGAGGCCACGTGAAAGGCTAAAGAAACGTTTTTATGTCGTGTCTACGATGCCGTAAAAACTCCGTAAAGGTATTTTTCCTCCTGCTTTCTTTTTTTTTCCTCGTGGATGCTACGTCGTAAAATAAAAAAATAAAAAAAAAAAAACCCTAATCCCTACAGCATGGCGAAAATATTGCTTTTTTGTTGTATTAATATTTTATAACCGATATCGTTCGCGTTATATATCATGTATCATTTTTTCAGCTATAAGCTTTTTTTTTTTTTCATTCGCCCCATTTCCGAGTTTTTGCTGCGCCAAGACCGGCCAACCTGGTTTCTTTTCATTGCGCTAATGAAGGAACGACGAAATTTATCAAAGAACGCGTGCCGTGAATTGGTGAATAGTGTTTGATTTTGTCGCACTCTCGCGCACACACACACACACACACACACACAATGTTCAAGAGCCAGGTCGAGGAGTTGTTATTATCGAAATGTTTACCCGTCGCGTTTACTCGCGTACACCGAAGAGTGGCCTCTTGAAAAATTATCGTCTCGTGGTCGCGACATTTACGAAAAATAACTCCAAACGGCAACTTACCTACACGTACACGTACATTACACACATACTCGAGAAAAATGATTGCACCATTTTCTCGTATCCCTGTGATGCCTACCTGCGTAGGTGTGTGTGTGTGTATGTGTGTCTGTGTAACTATCACCGTAGTCGTGTAGGTAAGTCGTCGAGAGAACTTTATTGCGTTTATTGCTATACTCACAAGGGTAGGTGTAGCCAATAGAAGGGGTAAGGGGAAGGAAGGATAAGCTGGCCCGAAGTTGAAAATTTTATTCGCGTTGATACGTATAGTTAGTTACCTAGACCTATGTATACGTCTTCGGCGTATTTACGAGTACTTTCTTTTTTACGGTTGAAATTTCTTTTCTCGATCGCATATAATTTCACTTCGCTAGCACATCCATAAGAAAGCCCATTTGTAAAGATCGAAGAAATTCATTCTCGGAAGAACGAATTGCTCGTAAAAATAAATTCATACGTTCGCATAAAAATCCAACGACTTTTTGTTCAATAAATACAACTTTGCACACGATTTATTCGAAAACGAACAATGCGAGATTCAACTTCTTTCGCAAAAAGACACAGGAATTATTTTCAAACGAACCCGTTAAGGTGGACATTTTATCCAAGCTGTTCGACGTGAAAGTAATTTATCCATAGTACAAAGGCCTAAAAGCATTGCATTCACAAAGATCTCGTTCGCCCTCAGATTTGAAGCCATATTTTAAATCGTAGCTGGCTCGTTGTGTGACAACGCAGCCCAAATATGATCTTGGGTCTACTGGTTTTTTTTTGTTGGTCTAATGCAGGAATCACTGTAATTTTGGACCTAACCCTAAAGCCTGGTCGGAGATGGTAGCTGTAATTTTTAAACATAACGATTTTTCTGTCAAATATGGATCAACTTTGAAGGCTCATATTTCGAGATTGGTTAGATTTAAAATGAACCTATTCGCGCGTCTCATCATTTTGTAAGGAACTGAAGGGAGAAAATTGACCTGTATCGTGAAAAAATCGTTGAAAATCATCGATAATTTCGTAAAAATTTGATAAAAATGGGTGAAAAGTGCAGAAAAAAAAAAGGATCACAAATCAATAGAAATTGTTGAAAAACGGGTAAAAATTGAAAAAAATGGTTGAAAATCATCGAAAATTGAGTAAAAAATTGATGAAAATGGGAAATAAGTACGCAAAAAAACGGTCAGAAAACACAAAAAAATGTTGAAAAATAGGTAAAAATTGATCTATGAAATAGATCATTAAAAATCATCAAAAATTGGACAAAAAATTGATTGAAATGGATAAAAACTGAACAAAATTGATCAAAGATCATGAAAACCCGTTAAAAACTAATAAAAATTGACTTGAATTATGAAAAAAAAACGTTAAAAATCATCGAAAATTAGAAAAAAATTGACAAAAATTGGTAAAAATTGACCTAATATACATGATAAATCGCTAAAAATCATTGAAAATTGTGTAAAAAATTGATTAAAATTGATCAAAAATCTCAAAAATCATAAAAACCCGTTAAAAAATAGTGAAAATTTACCTAAATTATGAAAAAAAAAACGTTGAAAATAATCGAAAATTGGCTAATGTTTCACAAAAATTCTACTAAAAGAAGGAAAAAATCGTTAAAAATCAACGAAAATTAGATTAAAGAATTGATTAAAATGGATAAAAAGTGAAGAAAATTGATCGAAAATCATGAAATAGGAACGTTGGAAATCATCGAAAGTAGGGTAAATGATAAGAACGAAATAAAAATGTAAAAAATTGATCAAAATGGGTAAAAAGTGCAGAGAATTTAACAAAAATCACGAAATAATACAGAAAAGCAGGTGAAAATTGACCGAAATTCTAAAATAAAAACGTTGAAAATCATCGAAAATTATGAAAAACTTGGCAAACATGGGTGAAAAATTGCGAAATATTGATCACATAGTACGAAAAAATTGTTGAAAAGTAGTTGAAAATTGACCTAAAATCGTGAAAAATCAATGAAAATCGTCGAGAATTGAGTAAAAATTTGATAAAAATGGGTGGAAAATGCAAAAAATTGATCAAAAATTACAAAAAAATGTTGAATAATGATTGAAAACTGACCTAAAATATGAACAAAATTGTTAAAAATCATGGAAAATATTTTGAAAAAAGAAAAAGGTAAAAAATGCAGAAAATTTAACAGAAGTGATTTTAAAAATAGTTGAAAATTGATTAAAATTATGAAAGAAAAACTCTTGTTATCATTGAAATTTGAAAAAAATTTAGCAAAAATGGGTGAAAAGTGCAAAAAATTGATCAAAAATTATGGACAAAAATGTTGAAAAGTAGGAGAAAACAGAACTAACATCCGAATAAAATCATTACAAATCATCGAAGATTGAATAAAAAATTGAAAAAAATGAGTAAAATTGGAAAAAAATGGGGGGGGGTTACAAAATTTTCTAGCCGAATGCATATAGCAGGGAAAATTCCATTTTCAAGTCATGGAAAAATTTAAAAAAAAATTGATAAAAAGAAAATCGAAAAAAATTGAGGAATCCCAATTAATTCACCTATACTAGTGAAAAGTAGGCAACCTGATATTTTGGTCCAAAAAATGCATGCAGGTCATGAAGAAAAAAATATTACCCATGCATATCTATATATTAAAGTAAAATATTAGAAATTAAAATAAAAATGTTTTTGAAAGATGAAAAAAATACAACATTTATGCACAAATAAAGTGATTTTTTTGCTTTGGCACCATTTTTTTAAAAACTATTTAACCAATTAAACATTTTTTTTTTTCATTTTAAATGGGTTCAGGTGAATTTTCTCTGTGATTTGACAGAAGGATTTGTGACAATCTTAATTTTTTGTGGTTTTACATTGACCTAATTCACGTAGTACTGTAGTAACTTTGAATGAATTGATGGAATTTATGGTGCAATGTCGGAATTTCCCCAAAACCTCACATCAAAATAAAGTTCTGGTATTCCTGAATAAAACTTTAAAAAAAATGAATTTTGTGGGTCCAGTGATTTCTGAGAAAATGGTACACAAAGCAGGAATCCATGCATAAATGTTAAATTTTTTTTTCTTCTAAAATTTTACTTTAAGAACTATGCCAACGTCATATTTTTTTTCTCATGACCTGTATACTGTGTACAATTTTTGGATCAAAATATCAAGTTACCTCTTTTTATCAATTTTTTTTTCAAATTTTTCCATCACTTAAAAACGGATTTTTCCTAACTGCATGCATTAAGCTGGAAAATTTTGTAACCCTCTCTCCCCCTCCTTGACAATAATGATGAAAAAAATGTTGAAAAATGGCCGAAAATTGATCTAAATTAAGAAAACATGAAGATCAATAGACAAGATTTTTACACGAGAGCTTTAAACTTTAGCGCTCATCACAAAAGATGGAGCTTTTATCTCAGAAGTTTCACTTTGAACTTCAAAAATGATCTAATAAATTTCGAATCTCCTTTCAATTCTCTGCAAAACTAAACAAACACAGTTTCATTTTGGGCCTGACCAATCTCAAAATATAATACATCACAATTATACGGAAAATCGCTTGTACCGAGCCTGCCAGTCAATCCTCCTCTTCCTACCAGTATAAAAAAAAATCAAAACAATAGTTTCAACGATTATGCAATTTTAAAAAAATAATTATCAGTATTGTACACCTACTTGAGACATTTCAGCCAATTATAGAAAACGAATGTCAAGAACTTTAAAACTTTATTTTCTTTAAATGTTCATAACTTTTCATTCATCAGCTAGAACCACGTTCATTAGAGTTAAAAAATGTTTTCCAATAGGCAAAAATCGTCGAAACTTTTCTTCTCTGATGAATCCTCATTACCAAACATACAGTACGCATACACTATACGTAAAACCATAAACATTTTGAACTTCGATACATATTTTTCAAGAGACAGGTGTCCAACTCGTTAACCTCATATAATATTTCTTTTCAAAATACTTATTTTGGAAACCTCGCCATCAATTTCGTCTTGTTTCAAACAACTGTGCATAATATTACCTGAACAAATGTTTTTTCTAAAGAACCAAAACTCAGCGTTAAAAGTTCTGTCTTTCAAAAACCACAACCAAAATTTACAATTTAATAAACGGTCGTCGCTGGTGCAGTGCCACATAAGTTCGTGTATTCTACAATAAAGTGCATAGTACATACCTATCATTCCAAGTGATAAAAATGGCATTTAAAGTTACGACAATCATCATTGCGGCTATCTTATGGATTAGTTTCAGACCGGTAATTATTATACAACAATGAATAGAAATGTAGTCTGTATATTTTATTGGATTAGCTTCAAAACTTTGTAATATTACAAATTAATTATTAGGTTTTGATTCGCTAACGTAAAATCATTCTATCTACCAAAAAAAACAACATAATATTATCAAAGCTCCAATGGTTCACAGCTAAAAAGATGCGATATGAGTTTCTGCGTCTACGTAGCGAAATTACAGTTCAATTCTAGACTACTTTTGGTCCTCTAACAGGTGGTTGAAAAAAATCTAGATTTTTAATTTTTCAAAAAAAAATGCAATAAAACGCCCTATTGTGCTTCAAATAAGCGCTTAAAATTTTTTTCTTGCTTAGAGAAGTGGATTTATCCTGTCACACAGCTTTGCACAGCAATGCTGCCAATCTCATTATTCGATAAAGGTTGAAAAAATTGCTCTTCTTCGTGCATGACAAAATTACACAATTCATTGTCTTAAAATTATTTTCCAAATTGGCAGCACTGCTATCCAACAATTTCGACTCACCATTCAAACATTTCCAGTTTTTTATAATGCAACCGTAAATTCACTACATTTTGAGTACAGTTTACCCTTCAAAATGAGGTACTTGAAGAGGTCGAACTGAAAATCTGATTTTACATTTGGCTTCAGAAAGTTCGATTCATCAGAATTAGACACCAATATCATAAACGTGCCCATGGTTCAAAAATTTGGGTGAGGGGGTGCAGCTATAGTCGAACAGGTACCCCTGCAGGGGTTTTGCTTCTCGCTACTGTCACAAGCCGTAATTATACTAAATACGAAAACAAATTCAACATTTACAGATTATCCTAAGGTAACTCTGCTTACCTCCCCCCTCCCCATTGAAA
>FIZR01027314.1:0-14582 GCA_900060175.1 Ferrisia virgata | reverse complement strand
TTTTTAAAAAAAAAAAAAAAAAAAAAAAAAAAAAAAAAATTGAGATTTTCCTTCAGCCGTACAGTATATTTTATTTATCGTAATCGAACGAGACTAAACGATACAATTACGCTACATGTGACGTTTGTATTCGAGAGATTTTTTTTCCGATCAATGTAATATACCTAGATAGATAATAAATGACCGACGAATGGGAGTTTTAGATCTGCAGTGCGCTGTAGGCTTTCGTTAATTGTTCGCTTATGTGAAAGAGGGGCGGGGGGTGCGTTGGAGAGCTGATGTTGTATGTACTGTATCTGTAGGTGCAGTATACACCAAGATGGGATTGAAAAGGCAAGCTAGGTACTGGTGTACGGTTTTATAAATGATTTTTATCGTGATATATGAACTCGTCTCGTTGTACACTGCGGAGGGAAGATTTGCGCTGCTAAAGTTTTTGATAAATGGTCACGGTTTCTCGATATGATAGACACGGTTCGTTTCGAAAGACGATCGTTATAAATGAACTGCGAGCTTCTGAATTTACGACTCTTTCACGTAACCACCTCGACACATACGTATACGTATCCGTGTCCTTCTATGTACCTACTACCCAGCACATCTACTACCTGCCAACTAATTCTTAACTGAATCTATCCTGATGTGTGAACTACGTAGTATTTATACAATACATGTCTGTCATTTGGTGCCTAGGTTTACCACCTCTGAACCTTAACGTTCTTAATGCGAATATGTATTCGTTTTCAGAACGTGCACGTGGTGTGTGATGTGACATAACGTGACATTTACTAGTATCACCTATTTGCACGTGTGGAGTGGTAAGCCAGGCCTAAAGGTGAAATGAATATGTATCAAGGAATTAAACCGAGCAAACGTTTGAAAAACTAATGAGAAGAAGATGCGTACCATACATATATTTAGTTCATTTGTTATACCATATACCATTCTAAGTGTGTTGTTTATTTTACTTCCTAAAGGGGGTGGGGGGAGGCGAGTGTTGTTGTTTCGTTCTTCATATCGTCATCCCTCTTTTAGACGTTTTATCTTTCTCAGGTACTCGTAATGAAGAAAGCATTACGACGAGTTGATGTTTCTACTTGATTTTTGTGTAATGAGGGGGGAGGGGGTAGTAAGGGATGAAAGGCGCTGAAAATTCGAAATTCCCAAAAGGCGTATATAAGGTACATAGACCTACTAAATTTACGTACAAAATTCCAAGCCCCAATCACAATTTAGAGCAGAGACATGGGGGGGGGGGTTACATTGGGCCCTGAAAAGTTGAAACCCTAAAAAAGTAGATCATATGTATATATATAGATATATATGTCAACAATTTAACATAAAGTGCAAAAATCATTCATAATCATCTTTCATTGCGAGTTTTTGATCAAAAACGTTTACTCTTCTCTTCACTCCATTTCGACATTTCATTTGATTAGGTATTTCTTAGCAAAATAAAAATAATACAATCATCTGTTATTACCAGTTTTTAATCCAAAACTTCAAATCGAAAATCAAAACTGTTTAATTAAAAACGTCACGTTTTCAGAAAACCACTTTCAGCGCCAAAACATATTCATGTGAAACTCGACGATTTATTTTCACATTTCTTCAATTTAGACATTCTAACATAAATTTCATATTTATATTTTAAGTTTTTTCATTTCACAATTTTTCGAATTTTTGATCAAAAACTTCAAATCAAAAATCGAAAATATCACATGAAAAAAGTAATGTTTCCAGAAAATGATCCCTAGCTCTAAGATATATCCGTCTTATTTTTTTTTCTCTTTTGTATTTTTAAATTTTTTTATGTTTTAATTTTTGTACTTTAATATTTTTTTCATTTTCAATATCTGAAGTATTGGTTGAAATACTTTAAATCAAAAATCAAAAATATCACATCTTACTTTTTACTTTTTTACTTTTTTCCATTTTACGTGCCATATACTGCAACTTAGGCCAGAGGCACGGATGGGAAAATTTGTTAGATTTTAGAAAGAAGTCCGGTACTTTTAAGGAACAAGAAGTCATGTTTTCAGAAAATGATCCCCAGTCCCATGACATATCAATTTTTATTAATTTTTAAAAAAAATTTTTCCCCATTTTTTATTTTTGCATTTTTATATTTTTACATGTTTTAATTTTTGTGCTTTTATATTATTTCCATCTTCAATATTTTAAGTTTTTGATCAAAAATTTGAAGAAAATAATCACTTGCTCTAAGATATATCCGTTTTAATTTTTTTTAAAACTTTTTCCCCTTTTTGTATATTTTTAATATCTGAAGTTTTTGATTAAAAACTTCAAATCAAAAATCAAAAATATCACATGAAAAAAGTCATGTTTCCAGAAAATAATCCCTAGCCCCCTAGCCCTAAGACATATCCCTTTTAATTTTTTTTTAATTTTTAAAAATTTTTTAATTGCTTATTTTTTTATACTTTAATTTGTGTATTTTTATATATTTTTCATTTTCAATATCTTAAGTTTTTGATCAAAAATTTCCAATCAAAAATCCAAATAATCACATGAAAAAAATCATGATTCCAGAAAATAATTACTTGCTCTAAAATATATCCATTTTCATGTTTTAAAAAATTTTTCCCCCTTCTGGTATATTTTCAATATCTAAAGTTTTTGATCAAAAGCTTCAAATCAAAAATCAAAAATGTCACATGAAAAAAGTCATGTTTCCAGAAAATAATCCCTAGCCCTAAGACATATCCATTTTAATTTTTTTTTAATTTTTAAAAATTTTTTAATTGCTTATATTTTTATACTTTAATTTGTGTATTTTTATATATTTTTCATTTTCAATATCTTAAGTTTTTGATCAAAAATTTCCAATCAAAAATCCAAATAATCACATGAAAAAAATCATGATTCCAGAAAATAATTACTTGCTCTAAAATATATCCATTTTCATTTTTTTAAAAATTTTTCCCCCTTCTTGATTTTTGATTTGAAGTTTTTGATCAAAAACTTAAGACATTAAAAATGAAAAAAAAAAATATAAACATACACAAATTAAAGTATAAAAAAATAAACAATTAAAAAGTTTCAAGAAATTAAAAAAAAAATTAAAATGGATATGTCTTAGGGCTAGGGATTATTTTCTGGAAACATGACTTTTTTCATGTGACATTTTTGATTTTTGATTTGAAGTTTTTGATCAAAAACTTTAGATATTGAAAATATACAAAACGGCAAGTTTTCAAAAAATGAGCACCCCCCCCCCCCTGCCCTGACTAATCCATACCCTTAAAATGAAAAACAACCGAAAAACTGCATGTTTGAAGCTTTGAAGAGGTGCAAGGGACTGGAACTGGGTCCTTACTAAATGTACATGTCAGATGTCCTTTTTTTCAAAGCCCAAAAAAAAGAAACCCTCCATATCTCTTCTCGTAATTGACCTAGGAAGCTAATTTTCGTACATTTTATGCAACTTTTAATTCTCCAGGGATTGTTTTAGAAAATGAACAATATTTTTCATTTCAACTCCTCAACACCGCCTCCCCTAAAATTTGGGCATAACTAAATTTCAATCCAAGGTCATCGCCGCTCAAAAATATCAAACCCACCGCCAATGCAAACCTATTGTCCAAGTTTGACTGATTGGGATCTGAATGGTGTTCTAGGATCCCCAAACGGATTTCGTGACAGCCAGATTTTCATTGATAATATGACATGGAGGGAGGACAGGCTAAAAACACTCTTGTAGTAATATTCGGTCAGTATGTTTGTAATTTTGTATGTATTCGTTTGCTTGATGGTCGAATGTAAATAGACAGTTCAAAATGAAATCTTTTACAGTACGCGGATCCAATGGTTTGCGGATGGGGCAGATATGCGGAGTCAGTTTTATGATTTATAGAAATCCGTGTCGAGTATTCGAATTCAAAGAGACCCTCACCTTTTTGCCAATTTTTCAATCAGGTCGATACAAAAAATAATATTCGAACGTTCTCGAAGATGTTCCAATTCGTCATATTTTGCTATCGATGCCAGTTACACGCGAGTACGACACCTCGAATTTAACCTACGCGGATGTTGCTTTTCGAGCAAATTTTAAAGGGAATTTTTCGCGTCGATGATTACTTTGAAATGCTCTGCGGTTGGGTAGATATTTGTACATTTCAACACCGGCGTGTCGGTATATTAACGCGGCGTTGTATTCTGTTGCGTAAATGAAGCTCGTCGAGAAAATTTCATCTTCATTACACATCTACGAGTAGTCGAGTATATATCACTCGTAGATATGTGAAACTTCGACGGTTAAATACTTCGGCTAAATTGGTTAGCCCAAGTATACGAATTTCAAATTTACATAGCGCTGTACAACGTAACAAAAT
Source organism: Ferrisia virgata (assembly GCA_900060175.1). Classification (NCBI taxonomy): domain Eukaryota; kingdom Metazoa; phylum Arthropoda; class Insecta; order Hemiptera; family Pseudococcidae; genus Ferrisia; species Ferrisia virgata. The sequence continues at coordinate 10,227 of FIZR01027314.1, read as the reverse complement.
ATAACATAACCTCGTCGTACGTGTATCGTTGGTTGAATCGTTTGAATTCTAGAATAAATTCCTATATCAAAGAGCTTTTGGGTAAAGGGGGAGGAAAAAAAGTCAACTCCAACTCTTGTAACTAATCTAAAATAGATACATGTAGTACGTATAGTTATATGAAATGTCTTTCGTATTCCTGCAGTAGGCTAGCAAAAGCTCGTGGAACGCGAGCACAAAAAGCTTTTTGCACCTTTGACAGGGTATCTGATGAAATATAAGGAGCAGGATGAAGAGTACGTGTATCTGTGTACGGTATATCGTGGTCTGCGTGTCGTATGTTTAACGTGACGTAATATTAAAATGACGTGGTACGAGTCGTGTGTCGTTGTCGTTGTCGTCGTCGCTTTTAATTAGAATCAGGCGAGCCGGGTCGGGTCGGGTCGAGTCGGGTCAGGCCAGTGCCTGTGCCCCTGTGCGCCGGTTGCCGGTATTTATGGTATTAATTCGAATACGTATATACTAAATCATTTCGCCGTTGACATGAACCAAGGTAACGTCATTATTAAATAGGTCCAACTCGTATATTTACGTTACTGTACGTACAATTCGCCGAGAATGAAAAATTTACGCAACGTACAAATATGTCGGGTCGCAACGTTCGCCATAGTCGCTCCATTCTTCCAAGTAGGTAGGTAGGTAGGTAGGTAGGTAGGTATATCATGTTTTCACGGTCGAGATTTCAATTTATACGTACCCAGTAGTGAGGAAGGTAGATAGATGTATTGGTATTCGACGATACAGCATCTATGCGTGAATTTCGAGCGTAAATTTTTATTCCTTCCCCTCCCCCTTTTACCGCTGAGCTACGAGTATTGTTAAATATTATTAATTCCGTGTGATTGAAAAACCCTGCGTTACGGTTTCGTTGGTCGGTAGGGATCTGCTGTGCGCATAAATGAAATTCCATCACATTTTTATCGACGTAATTTCGTACTCCTACTTGGCCATCATTTTTTACCTCGTATCTTGGCTACGTTTTCTTCCAAAATTGGCGCACATGATACATTGGTACTACTACTACGTAACTTTTGGTCCAACCGGCAACAAGGTAGGTAGGCCTACCTCTACCTACATTAACGTTATGTTTACAGCATCGTGAAAACTAACGCGATACTATTCCACAGCACACAGCACCTGTTTACTCTATAAGTATACCTAATACCTAGCTAGAGTAGGTAATAGGTATGTAGAGATAGACCGAGCTACCCTCGAGCTCGTACAACATCTTACAACACGAACAACAACAATTCTCTCGTAACAGCTACGATTTATTCAGACTCGAATCGACTTCAATAAAGATTTCTTTAATTACAAAACTTGAACAGAACGAACCTCCTGCAGCCCTTTATCTCGAAAACAATTAACCCTCGAACAGTGTAATAAATATGAAACGAGTATCCGCAAACTGTATCAACAATCCCCCCCTCCCCCCCTCCTATACCAACCTGTACAGATGTAGATAGTTGCCTTAAAGCTTATTTATTTTAAACGCTACCGTTTTACATTGAAAGAAGTGGGGGGGGGGGGTACAAAAAATGCTTAATTGTTGTAGTCATCTGAGCTGCGCTAGAAAATACCGATTGTAAAAACTTGGCACCGTGTAACTTTTGCGGCGAAGAGGCGCGGCGGTACAGTCAAAACGAGCAGAAATTTCATTTCATTGTACAAGTTGAAAATATGCCCGATCGATATGCTGGCGAAAAACCGCCAATATTTATACAAAGAACGTCCACCAACAAAGCGACGATTGAAGAGTAATTAATTTTAAATATTTTCCATTTCCACGTGCCCGTCAACCTCTCTTCCTCTTTCTGCGCCGCTGGCGTTCGTCTCTTACCGATTTATTGGTTCGATGTAAATTACGGCCGAACGATGCGAAAATAAATAAAATAAAATTCTCGAATAAACGATGGCTGCTGTGGAGGTACCCGTAAGGTGTTAGGTGTTGTAATGTTGCGAAAAATGCACGTGTTCTGGTTTGTATGTACTCACCGTGTTGTTGAGTACAAGATATCTTTTTTCCTTCTACCCCTTTTCCTCCCCCTTTCTCTTATTAAATTTTGAAAATATTCTAGCAACGTTCGGCCGGCTTCAATTAAATAACTATTTCGATTTTGTGTATTAGATAATTTACTAGCTGACATTCCATCCCACTCGGGTTCCTCTTTTTTTCTTTTTTAGCCTAATTTTCTATGTCATATTACAGTCTATCGACCAACGCTGGATAAGGGTGGGTATATCAAACAAAACCGGTTTGAGGTTCTAGAAGACCAGTAAGACAATTTTTAGCCATGTCAGATATTTATTTTTATTTTTTATTTCTCCCCCCCCCCCACTCCCAACATACCGACCAAAATCGATCCAATTCGGTCAATCGGCAGAGTTTGGCGGCAGATTGGATATATATGAGTGGAAGCGACCTGGGGACAAAATTCAGTTATGCCTAAATTTGGAGGAGGTGGTGCTGAGCTACCAAAACCGCAAAAATTGTTTCCTATTTGCAGCAATCGAAAGAGAAACCAAAGTTGTACGAAGTATCCAAAAATCAGCTTCCTAAGTCGATTAGAAGGGGAGATTTGAAGGGGGAGATAGAAGAGAAGCAGCCTGTTTTTCAATGTGCAAAAAGTAGAAAAACCCTCATATCTTCCTCTCCTAATTGACCTATCGGAGCCTGATTTTTGCATATGTTATGCAACTTTGGATTTTCTCTTTCGATGGGTTTAAAAAGGTACAATTTTTACGATTTTAGTCTCTCGTTTTTCTCGTTTTTAACCTTGAAAAATAGGCTGTTCCTCCCCTATCTCCCCTCTAAATAGTGGTAGGAAGTTGAAATTTGGTATGTAGGTTTAGTATAAGTCTGATAATTGTGCCTCTAGGTGGTGTCGAATTTTTAGTCCCATATTGATCAAGAAAAATTTTTTTCAGTGTACATAACTTTAATATTTCGTGAAAATTAGGCGGAACTTTTTTGGCTTGATTTTCTATGTCATATTGTTAATGAAAAACAGGCTATTATGGACTAACATCTATGGCGGAGGGGGGGGGGGTGTACCAACGAAATCCCTTTTGGGATCCTAGAAGATTTAGCTATTTACTTTTATTTTTTTATTTTATTCTTTTTTCGAACATTAAAATGATTTACTCAGCTCGATACCGACCAAAATCGCTCCAATTCGGTCAATCAGCTCAGTTTGACAGCGGATTAGATGTATATGAGTGGGGATGAACTTGGATCAAAATTTAGTTATGCTCCAATTTTGGGGAGGAGGTGCTGAGGGGTCAAAAACGCAAAAATTGCCCCCTTTCTAAGTCAATTGATAGAGAATCAAAAGTTGTATAACATATCCAAAAATTAACCTCACAAGTCAATTAAGAAGAGAGATATAAGAGTTGCCTCCCTTTTTGACCTTGAAAAAAAGCTGTTCCTATTTCCCCGCCAAATTGAGCTAGGATCCGACTTTTTTAGCTCCATTGCACCCCTCCTCACAGCTCCAGGAAATTGCTTTTTTGATCGGTTTTTCTCATTTCTCTAATTTTTTCAGTTTGTTCCTCGCATAACTTCCCTTTAAATTGAGCTAGGAACTTGCCCCTATTTCCCCACTAAATTAAGCTCTAAAAAGTTGAAATTTGGTGCGTAGATTTAGTATAATCTCAGATGTGCCTCTTGATCGTGTCGAATTTTTATCCCCCTATTGATCTAGAAATTTTTTTTTTTTCAGTTTTTATAACTTTAATATTTCATGAAAATTAGGCGGAGCATTTTTAGTCTGGTTTTCTATGTCATATTGTCAATGAAAACCAGGCTATTACATTCTATGAACCAACGGCGGATGAGGGGGTAATAATATCAACAAAATCCGTTTTAGGGTCCTAGAAAACTATTAAGACGATTTTTAGCCATGCCAGATATTTATTCATTTATTTTTCCCGAACATTAAAATCATTTACTCTCCTCGATTTCCGACCAAAATCGCTCCAATTCGGTGAATCCGATCAGTTTAGCGACGAATTGGATATATATGAGTGGGGATGAAGTTGGGTCAAAATTCACTTATGCCTCAATTTTTGGGAGCGGGTGCTGAGGAGTAAAAATTGAAAAAATTATCCTTTTTTTAAACCAATTGATGGGAAAATCAAAAGTTGTATTACATATGCAAAAATCAACCTCCTAAGTCAATTAGGTGGGGAGTTATGAGGGTTTCCCCCTTCTTTGACTTAGAAAAAGGGCTGTTTCTCCCCTATCTCCGCACCAAATTGAGCTAGGAAGTTGAGATTTGGTATGTATTTTTAGTTAGGGTCCTAGATGTGCCTTTTGGGGCTCTCGACTTTTCAGCCCCATTTCACCCCCTCACAGCTCTAAATATGTGGTTTTCTGGTCGATTTTTCTCATTTATCTTATTTTTTGAGTTTTTTCCTCGCATAACTCCCCCCCTCCCTCCCGTATAAATTGAGCTAGGAAGTTTAAATTAGGTATGTACATTTCTTTAGGGGCCCTAAATAAACCTTTTGGGAGTCTCGACTTTTCAGCTCTCTTCCATGTGATTTTTTGGTCTTTTTTTCTTATTATTTAAGTTCGTTTCTTGTACAATTCCCCTCAAAATTAGTCTTGGAAGTTGAAATTTGGCACGTACATTTAGTAGAGGCCCTCTAGATGTGTCTTTTTGCGGTTTCGACATTTTAGCTTCATTGAACCCTTCCTACCCTTAATGCTGATTGGGGAAAATTAAAATTCTCGTGATTATAATATCTTACGAAAATCGGGCTGAAAAAAGCATCGCAACGTAATACTTTTTTGTTTCATTTAAATTCACGTTTTTTCAAAATTTTATGCTCGTTTTACTCACGCACTGATACTCGTCGCTGATTTCAACTTGAAACAAAAATCAAGCTGATAACCTCTCTCCTTACTCCTTAAAAAAAAAAAAAAAAAAACAATTTCCACTTGCTGAAACATATGCGTGTATAAATATTTTTTCCAATGTTTTGCTTTATTACTTCGAGAGTTCAACTCCCTCAGACCAAGTCTCGAAACTCCGTCTGTGATCTGACACTAAGGCTCCAAAACTAATTCTCTCGATACTCCCCCCCCCGCCCCTATTCACTTTATATCGATAGTCCGTAGGGTAATAGCCTTTCACGATATGATATAGAAAGTCAGGCAAATTTCATTTACTATTTTACTAACCGAAATGAAAACACAATTAGCAGGATAAGTAAAATAGGCTGCGTACGGACCATGCTAAGTTACAAATACCTGTTTGGAAATTTTCAACCCTATAAATTTACATATTCAAATGAGCTTTTCGAGTGAGTACACGTGCATATGTAAGTAGGTACTTGGACATACTCTGTACGTAGGAAACTATGTCATTAAAATTCGTAGAAAACGTTTAAAATCTGAATCGATCGAAATACAACGAAGGAATAAGCTAACACGAAATAAATCCCTCTATCGCGACTCACTCGAAAAAACAAGGGTTAAATTGGACACCGAATGAAAAAAATTTCACCATTCTGGAATCAATTTCGAATTGCGTCTTTTGATCGACCTAAGTTTAGTTTGAAAAAAAAATAAATAAATAAATAAAGGTACCCAGAACAGAGGGGAAAAAGGCCAAGTAAAATATCGTTGAAATTGGACTCGCTCGAGCCTAATACCTGTTCAGATGATATTGGCTGATATATGTACACGTTTATGTACAAACAGGTGTTGCGGGTAGGGGTAGGGGTACACACTACACACACACACACTACACAGTACTCACGTGTACAGCAGGTTTTGTACGATTGTATACGTGGACGTACTCGTAAATCGTAATGTACTCGCAACTATCCGAAAATCTCGTTAAATACGTATTTAATAAGTAGGTACGGTACAGGTAGAGGAACAAACGAAGGAAGGAACGCACGCGCCATACGCCGTATTATTCGTACTCGTACCTCGTAATAATGCTAAAAAATTAATAGGTACGTAATACGTATGTAATATGTATATAACGAGCGCAAATTACTCGTGCTGAAAATTACATATTAAGCATTCACGACATATTCAATTTCATCACGTCATTTAACGTCGCGCATCGCGTCGGTCGTATCGTATATTATTGTAGTATGCTGGCTTATGGTTAATGTAAGAAAGTATTTTAAAAAAAGAAGAAAAAAAAAACATTAGGAATTTTTTTATTACAAGCGCAAATTATACGTACTATGCCATGATTTAGTATACTAACGAATACTGAAAATCATTACAGATACCTAAGCTCAAAGATACTTGCATATCTACCTATTTAAGTTTCACAGAAGTGAGTAAAATTCTATACGAGATTAATTTCAAGGGTAAAAGGTTGACAGACTTAACACTCCCAAATGCGTACTGATCCGTACTTATACAAAATTTAAGTTTCCCTAGTCAATTACTACGAGCTGTAAACTTGACTTATATAAATAAAAATTAAAATTTAAAAAAAAACCATCGTTTTGCCTGATTTTCCTGGCATATTACAATCATGAGAATTGAAAAAAAGCATCGCTTCGCTTTTTTCCTAATCAGCATTACGGGTAGGAGGGGTTCAATTGGGCTAATAAGTCGAGACCTTCAAAAGGTACATCTAAGATTTCTACTAAACAAACGTACATACCTAATTTAAACTTCCTAGCTCAATTTGGAGGGGAGTTATGAGAGGAATGAACTCAAAAAAATAAGAAAAATCGCCCGAAAACCTCCATATTTAGGATTGTAGGAGGTGAAATGGGGCTGAAAAGTCGAGACCCCCGAAGGGCACATCTAAGGGTCTTAACCTAATTTAAACTTTCCAGCTCAATTTGAAGCCCAAATTGAGGTATAACTGAATTTTGAGCCAAGTTCATCCCCACTCAGATATATCTAATCCGCCGGCAAACTGGCCTGTTTGACCGAATTAGAGCGATTTTCGTCCGTATCGAGCAGAGTAAATAAATTCAGTATTTGGGGGAAAAAATAAAAAACTGACTTGGCCAAAAATAGTCTTTATGGTCTTCTAGGACCCCGAAACGGATTTTATTGATATTTTTCTCCTCATTCTCCGTGGGTCGATCACACTGTAATAGACTGGTTTTATTCGACAATATGATATAGAAAATCAGTCTAAGAAAAAAAATAATTTCTAAATTTTACTCAAATTTCAACATTTCCGCCAATTTTTAATCAAAATTTAAACAAATTTTGAAAGATTTCTAATCACTTGCATGAAATTCAGCGCGCACAGAAAAACTCCCTAGTGAGAAAGGGATCAACTCAACATCTGATCGGCCAACTCCTACCCCCTCCCTCTCCTTAAGTTCGCCTATATGTCTGATATTTATTTATTTTCTCCTCCCGCAGGCTGGAATCATTTACTCATCTTAATACCAATCAAAATTGGTCAAATTCGGGCTGCGAACTTCGACGATGGATTTATAATACAAAGATATGGGTGGGGATGAACTATGGTTAAAATTCAGTTCAACCCAAATTGGAGCGAGGCAGTGCTGAGCGATTAAAATTGTAAAAATCGTTCGTTTTTAATCGAAAGTTGTGTAACATATTCAAAAGTCAGCCTCTTACATCAATTAGGAAGGGTGGTTTAGAGGTTTTCCCTCTTTTTGACTTAGGATGGGAAAAAGATTATTCGATTTAAGAGCGATAGTAGATGTATTTTTTCAAAGTTTCGACTTTTCAACTCCTTTGCGCCCCATCACAGCATCGGGAAAAAAGTGTTGTAGCGAAGGTTTATCATCTTTCAAATCTGTTTCACTCACATTGCCCCTTCAACTTGAGCTAGGAAGTTGAAATTCGGTATGTATATTTGGTAGGGGTTCTGAATGCGCCTTTGGGCCTTTCCGTCGATCACTCCAATATCACAGATACTGCGATATTTTACTAAAATTAAGCCCGTGCGCTGGAACGTCAAAGAAAGGGGCTTTTGCTTTTATTTTTTATCGAGCTACCGCTTCAACGTACTACCTCGGACTGGATTTTAATCTTCAATACCCCGAAAAATCTGAATTAATTTCGTTAAAAAATTATTTTTTCAATCATCAAAAACTAGATTTTTTTTGTGAAATTCATTCAATTTTTCGAACTTAATAAGTGGTAATGCTATTTTACAGAAAAATTCAATTTTTCCTGACAAAGGAGAAAAGGGGGTGTCAATCTCTGTCATCCCCCACCACTACTGGAGCCCTGATTACAATGTTACTCAACAGTCAACCATGTTGATAGATTACACTATTGCTTACTTTAGTAATAATTTTATTTAAGGAAGTGAAATGTAATGTGATGCAGGGGGGGGGGGGAGGGGACTTTATTCATAGCAGAAGCCAACATTTAGGACTTGAATGCCGAACAGACTAAACTTAAGTGAAAGAAATGCGGGCTTAATATTTTTGAATGTTCGCGATTTTTCCGTCGAACAGCTCAACTTTAAAGGATCATACTTCAAAATTGGTTGAACTTAGTATAAATGTGAAAATTCAAAATTAATGTTCGAAATATTTTGACAGCTGAAATTTGTACTTTGGAACTTTGGAAATGGAAGCTGAACTTTTCACGATGAGAATAAAAGTTAAAAAATACCATTTGAAAATCTGAAAAAAATTGCTATATGCTAGTTTCAACTAATTAATTTTCGATGCGATCTCAACACCGGAGGGGGAGGGGACAGGGGTTCTCAATTTTGGTCAAAATGTAAAAAAAAAAAAAAATGGTAAAAACGAGGTGGCATATCGATTTCTATTAATTCGAGGACGTTGAGTTTCATTATCGGCTTATTTTTTTTGATCCGACCTTTCTAAACGCCCCTGCCAGTCGTCGCAGTAAGGTCAAAATTCGAAAAAAATGAAAAAACGAATCGACATATCGATTGTTATCAATTTGAGGTCGCTGAGCGTGAATATTCGCTTACTTTTTGGATCCGTCTCTCGAGTGACCACCTAGCTATATGGAACATGATGAAAACAACGTGTAGCATATCGATTCATACTAATTCGGCACCGCTGAGATTGAATATTAACTTATTTTCTTGATCAGACTCCCTCGTGCTCGTGCTGTGAACTGGCCTTCTGATTACGAAAAATTTGAAAAATGCGGCTACAGAATTGCGGAATCCGATGAAAACTTGCTCGATTTTCGTCAAGTGCTCATCTGTGTTGCGCAAAAGAATTCAATTTTTGTTTTGCATCTCGAATTGAATTGCGCTGTTTGCGATCGTGTTGCGTTTTTAGGAAAAAAATGACCTATCGCTGGTTTGAAATAGTGTATTTGATAATGGAGAAATGTTTGAAATCATGTTACGTGCACATGTAGATGTAGACGTACGAGTACCGTACGTCTACATATATTGTTCATTTTGTCGACAATGCGGTGATAAATCAACAAGCGTTGTTACGATCATGTTTTAATAGGTTTAGGTAGCTAACCTAACCTACGTGTATATTTAATATGCATGTTGTTTACATTGGCAACAGCGCAACGCTGTACACATGATATTTTATAATTGCAAATAATGTCGAGAAAAACACTCGATTCGATATTTTTTATGCGCGTATGTATTTTTTTTTGTTACGTATGCGTTTGTTGTCGCGTGGCGAGGTGTCTGTTCTCTGCCAAATAATACTCGCTTACTTGCTCGCTGGTGTGTGCCTTTGTATAATGTCTAAAATAGTGTTGTCGATTTTAATCGATTAATCGATTAAAATCTTGAATTATTCGACCAAACATTACAATCGATTAACTGAATTGTCGATTAATCGATCCTCGATTATCCTTCAGTAGTCGCACCCCGGGCATTTCCACCGAGAGAGTCGAATTTTTCCTGTCGCACCCCAGTCATTTCGATCGAATCATTACTTTTCTATTATGTCGTGATTCTACTGGATGTTTGAGGAAAGGACAATAATATCAAGGCAATTGTACATTAGAGACTAGATCTTGTACAAGTGCGTTATCATGCTGCCTATCTATCTGGAGATTCGTTGCTGGTGTGTGAAAAATTAATTTTTTTATTTCAGGTAATAAGTTTTGCAATGAGTTTTTCTAAAATTTTGATCGCAAGTTTTGAACAAAAAGAGTAAATTTTCCCCCCCTTGGTCCTAATTTGTAGAAGAAAGTCTGGCAAATAATTTGAGACAAAGAAAATGACGATTGGATGATTAGGCGAAGAATAAATG
>FIZR01027307.1:0-56370 GCA_900060175.1 Ferrisia virgata | reverse complement strand
CCTCACATAGAAATATCGCAGGCAATGAAATAGCCGACTCTTCCGCTAAAATTGCATCACTGCACAGACCTATCCAAAATATTCCTATCCCTCTTACCGACTTGAAACAGTTCATCAAAGCTCAAAACCTATCCACGTTTTAACTATTCTGGCAACAAATTCCCTCCTCAAACAAATTAAGAAACATAAAAAATCATACACTTCCGAGAAATAACTTCAATATTTCTAGAAAAGACGACGTAATCATTATGCGAATGCGCTCAGGCCATTCTTCTCTGACACATTCCCATCTTACGAATAAAATCTTCTCCCTTATGCCCGACATGCAAATGACAAATCACCGTAACTCATATACTCTTCGAATGTCCCAAGTATTACCGAGAAAGAATCCTATATCTTATATCTAACGATCCTGTAGAAGTCCTGGTTGATGATCGTCAAACAATTCAAAATCTACTATCTTTTGTGACCAAAACTAGACTAAAACCCCTTCTTTAAAAAACTATCCCTTCAATACGCCTCTGGCCTCCGTTGCACAACATGGCGTTAAGAAAGAGAGAAAAAAAACCACAAAACTATATTACTCAAGCGAAAGTTGAGCAAATTTAAAACTTTTTGATTCTATTTAATGTCGAGGATGTGCAGTTCACTTGGTAAAATTTTTTCTCAATTTGCTCCATCCATACCGGTTCTAGCTATGCTCAACAGTAGATACTTAACACAAAATTTCCAAAACTGACTCAAAAAGTTAAAAATCATAAATATGTCGCGTATACCCTAATTTTGGGGCGTAGAATTCGAATCTTTCATCAGCTTTGAGTCAACTCGATTTTTTGGCACGAAACGATCAACTGGAAGTTTAAATCATCAATTTTTAGGTGAAAAACTTATCCCATGAAAAAACTAACCTAAAATTTGAGTTGAAAGTGTAAATTTTACCCCAATTTAGGTACTTCAAAATGAGTATTTTCAAAAATTTGCTGGAAATGTGTAATTTTATATATTTTGAGAATAATTGGTAGAAAGGAAAAAACTAAGCTCAGATTCGTTTTCAGCGTGTGAGGTGTCTGCATTGTGGTACTTTAACTCGCTGAACACGAATCCGAGCTTAGTTTTTTCCATTCTACAAATTCTTCCTTTCCAGAGTTCATCCGCGGAAAGAGCATTGAGATATAAATTCAATTTCTTCTCGAAATTATTCAAAAACATTGATCTAGGTGTCTTTAGATTAGACTAAGTTTAAACGCTAAACACGAATTTTAAATTAGTTCCTTCATCACATAAGTTTTTCACCTCAAAATTGGCGATTCAAACTTTCAAATGAGTGTTTTGAGCCAAAAAAACCATGATGAGTCAAAACTGATGAAAGATTCGAATTCTACGCACCAAAATTAGGGTATATGCAACATGTTTCCAACTTCCTAATATTTGAGTCAATTTTTGTAAGTTTATGGAAAAAAATTAAAATATGTAACATGATTTGAGCCGAAGTACTGGATTGGTACAGAAAAGGAGTAATCTCCAAAGGGAGGAGAAGCCTAAGTAAGCGGAATTTACGGAGTAAAGTCCGTAAAAAGATCACCTTAAATTATTTCAGGGAGCTTGGATTTCATATAGAAGTGACTATTTTAGTACTCGAACTGAAAATTAATAAGAAAGGAGGAAGAGGATCTAAATTTTTAAATTTTCGAGCGCACAATTTCTTCCTACACCATCAATATTCTCAATACTGTTGGGTTTCTCAAAATCTATACAAATTTTCATTTTTTTTCTTCGAGTATAATACGTAATTTTAAACCTATTGGCAAATAAATTCTACTTTACCAGTGCCTGCTCAATTAGGGTATAGTGCAATAACGATAACGTGGAGCGTATGTGCATTATTCTACACTAACGATAAGCATCAGTTTCATTCACCATTTTTTACATTACCCGGGGGGGGGGCTGCATTTCCTCAACCCTGCCCAAAGATTTTGGATTTTGTCCTATAAACTGAGAGGAGGTGTGCATTATCAATATGCACAGGTTTCATTGCCAAATTCGCCTTAGGCGGAATCGACAAAATCTACCCAATATTCCCAGGTTGAAGAAATGAATTTTTCAAATAATAATAATAATAATAATAATAATAATAATAATAATAATAATTACGATTCAATTAAATTTTTTTAGAGACTTTACTACAATGAGAATACACAGTAACGATGTCAACGATCCGAGATCTCTTTTTTAAATACCCAATTCAGAACTGAAGATTTTAAATCTACAACCAACACAATAAAAATAAATTTTCAGCTTGATTTTTCATGTCATATTTACAATGAAAAAAGGCTATTATGGTCTAACGACTTATGGCGGATGAAAAGGATGGGCTAACAACAAAACCCATTCTAAGGTCCTAGACGAGCATGACGACCATTTTTGCCCACGTCAGATATTTATTTTTATTTTTTTCCAAAACTAAAAATTACTCGCTGAGTTTGACATCGACCAAAATTGATAAAATTTGGGAAATGTGCTTTGATTAGCGACGGATATGATATCCTGAAGTGGAGATGACCTCGAGTCAAAATTCAATTATGTCCAAATTTAAAGGAGGGGGTGCTGAAAGGTTAAAATTACAAACATTGTTACTTTCTGTGTCGATCGATAGACAACCCGAATTTGTGTAACATATTCAAAAATCAGCCTCCTAGATAACTTAGAATTGGAGATTTGAGGAGTTTCCCCTTTTTTGATGTTGAAAAAGAGCTGTTCTTCCCCATATCTCGCCTCCAAATTGAGCTAAGAAGTTGAAATTTGGTATGAAGACTTGGTAGGGATCACAGATGTGCGTTTTGGTATTTTCGACTATTCAGACCCATTGCACTCCCTCGCAACCTCGAAAATGTAGTTTTTTTACATTGCAAGCAGCCCTAGCAAAGCGAGGGCACTAACTGTAGTTCATTTCTACTGTATGAATCTGGCATACGTAGATATAGCGAGGGTAAATATTGATTTGTTGAAAAAATTAATAAAATCGTTTCTCGTTAGCAAATCATTCGAATCATAAGAAAAGATATCCGTTAAAAACCTGTATGGTAAAACAGTATATTTATACGTGTACAATACTATCGTGTTAACTAATACAGATGTACTAGATACTTTTTGAACAGCAGTCATCCGAAGCCATTAAATTTACGATGAAAAAAAAAAAAAAAAAACTTTTAACCAGTAAATATCACGAATTTAAATAAACGTACAACGATCGAATGTACACCTAAACTCCCTACCTAAGAACTTAGTACCTTAGTATAGCCACATAAAATCATTTTAATCGAGCGTATATGTCACGCTGAAAATATTATAACGGGAACGAGAAAATCAGCAGCGACACCTGTACTATTTTTATTCGCGAATAATTTCGTATTACTTCGTAATAAATTCGCTGATAACACTCGAATTACGTCGAACCAGTTTTGTGGAAACCAATTAATCGGGAATTTCACGATGAGCTCATTAATTCGAGCATAACGAGCAATTTTTTTTTCCTACACTCGACTGTGATATGCAATGAATCGTGCAATTACTTTCCATCTAATACATACTAATAATATAATCTAAGCTTCTATAATTCTAAGTAATGGGTTCATTCTACGATGCAGCAATGCAGTAAGTACCAAAGTAAATACTTGCAAACAAATTGATTAACTGATTTGAGTTCGATTGATATTTTCCCATCTGACGAATAGTTAATTCATTATTACGTATAGAGCTATCTGTATAGTACATGGTGTACATTAATATGCTAATGAGAACTTTATTAAAAAAAAAAAACGTGTACATGCAACGTATTACGTACGTTACAATAGAAAATAGGCTACTAATTACATTTGCTAGTGCATCGCTGGGCAAAAATCCTATAAAGCTGTACAGCGACAATTTTTTTTTTTTTTTTTTTTTTTTTAGCTCGCGATACCGTAATATTTTTACGATTTGTTTGACTACAGGTGAAAGTCAAACAAAAACAATCCTCAATAGTTGACGCGTTAACCGCAGAGAAAACTACAGACGGTACCGGAAACGGTGATATTTTGCGCAAAATCATTTCCTCTGCGGTATATTTGAATAAATACATAGATATGTTCGTAATGAAATTAACATTTCGTTAAAAATTATCCGTGAATTCATTCACTAAAACTATCGAATCTGTCAGATGTCAACTACAAAACAAAGCCAACGTCGCGTACCGTCCAAGCTGATTAATACCAATAGATTTAGTTTTGAATTCTACACACGAATGATCTAATGACAGACGATTCAACAATAGTTACACGTATACAGTTACTCATTTAGGTACCTACCTACATACATAACGCGAAGCAACGTAGCAATATAGCATAATTTAAATGAACAGAAATACTTACTAAGAAGAGACAAAACGTGAAAAATTGCAAAATAATAAATATTACATCGCTGGTAATACATATACTCAAGATAAAGGTGAGTAAGGTACATACCTAATTACTTATAATTGGTTTCAAGAAGACCAGGGCACTATGTAACTATTCTGGCGTTTTTGAAATTAGCCACTACCGCAGCACCGCTAATACGTATAAGTAGGTAAATCGCCTAAAATTTATACGTATTTCGACGACCACATCTTTGTTTTACTTCATTCGTAAACATGCCTGGATGTACACATTTTAGACCATTAAAATATCACATACGACGTAGAGATACATGCACCTTTACGACGCGACGTTAGCCTTTCCATTAATTCCACAGAAACAAGCACAGCAGCTAGGTAGCAATTAGATAAGTAACCCTAAAGTACATATATAGGTAGTAGAACACGAAACCAAATTTAAACACCACGTCAACATGAAATGCGCACATACTATATCCGATTCGAAATTTCATATAACCCTCGTTGTGTAGTAAGAGCACTCGCGATTTAAGAATTACATGACCATTGTATCCGCGTATCCGAGTAACCGTCTGCGCGCAACAATCACCCTGTATATATCCGCTACCCTTGTACACCCACACCCCCATAGATACGTAAATAAGATAACAACGCGTGAGTTTTTTTTTTCCTTTCTATTTCTATTTCTTTTTTTTTCTTTTTTTTTAAACTGTTCCAACATGGAAAGTTCTTTTTTTAAGAGTAATCAAGCATTCAGCATTTTCGATGCACATAGGTAGGAAAACATTTTTCTAACGAGAAAAAGTGTACGCTTGAAACGTTCATAAAGGTTAATGAATCCATAAACGCGCGAGCAGTATAGTTGAGATTCCATTAAACATGAATAAAGCTTTTTTTAACGACTACACTGTATAGATATACAATATACATTCACCTTTAATACCCTATTCCATGTTCACGCTACAGCTTTATATGTACTATGGATCGTAACAAAAATTTATAAGTTTATCAGATGCTATGGCCAATTCTCGTGTAATAAAAACCAACTATGACCATATTGCTTAAATTTTATATTTAAAAATTGATCCGCAATTTTGAGGCTAATATTTTGGCACGATAATAACCTACGGACATAAATTTTGTCGAATTTTACATTTTTTTACACGATCAATTGACCGATTTAAATACTTGCCTTAACTTCTCCTCTCTGATCTATAATTATACCATTTTACACATACGTGTGAATAGTAATACAGTTCTATTATGTTGTACGACTTCTTGATGTATCTATATTATATTCAACGGTTTGTGATTTGCCAACTAAATAATACGGTAGAAATAAACCGAATTTAGACACAAAAAAAAAAAATTTTAAAAACCTTAATTTAAAAAAGTTAAGTCAAGATTTTTATAATGCAAGTAGTAAGTGCTCTTTATAATTTCATAAAACCATTAATTTAGGAAAGAATTTGTCTGCTTATTCGTTATTCCAGGCAAAATAATTATCTATATACATGATAAGTGTACCTAACAATAACATATCTACTCGTTGAATTCTAAGCTTAATTTCAAAGACGGTAGAAAAAACAATTCGGTCGAAAAAATTCGATAGAAGTACTATTTTTAAAATTATACGAACCGACGACGAAGCAAGACAGAATTTTTCTCGTTTTCGATTTTCCCCAGACATTTTACAACAACAATAGGAACAAAATGAAGATAAAAATAAGCGACGAATATTCACCTTGGATTTTTTTTTCCCAACAAAAGAACTTATTAAAATACAGCAGATGCAGATTTTAGGGAATAAAAAACTCGCGTAAAATAACATTCGACGTGGAAAGTTTGTCCAGAGTCGAATATAAAATATTTTATGAAATACTTTATGATTTCACGACATATAGGTGAGCACGTTTTAAGAATTATTCAAAATGGTAAACATGGTAATTGAAAGTATTTTTATGTTTCATACGTAAATACGAGTATTTTACGATTTATTAAAATTTTTCACTCGATCACCTACTGAAAATGATCATTTCGAATCATACATCTTCGTCTTATTTCCGATCGAAATATAATAAAGATATTTTTACTCGCGGCATTGACTATTAATCAATGAAAAATTTAGTGCGTTTTTGAACCCTAACTTCTGGCTGTGGTCGGACACTTTCGGGTCCCACGAGTCCCACAATTGTATGTACTTTCAATACTGATACAACTGAGCCTGAAACTGAGCGAAATTGTTTGACGAGAGAGTTTAACTGAATATTTCTAAAAATACGCGTTTTAGTGATTAGAAATGTATTTTTTAAATGGAATTTTTCGCACTCGGGAACCTCGATAAAAAGATATTGCTCGTATCAACGGTTAACAAAAAATTAATTTTCAAGTAAAAGTTGAATTTTTTATGAATAATTTACACGATTACAAAGCTATTCAATACACTTCTATCTAACGCTGCAACTCGTTCGTAACTTCCCTTCCCCTGCCTACCATTAGAATAGGCCCCGCCCCGGTATGAATTCCTTAGCTTTTATTTTAAAATTCGCTACTATTACTGTTGTTAATCGCACTACCTTTCCTTTTATCAATTTTGAAAATGAACATGCAATTTCTTCTTATATCAATTCAATTCGATATCGGGCACTTGACCGCAGATAAAGTAAATTGAATACAGATTAAACGATAAATTAGCTTTCTCATTCAAATCACAAATGAAGCAGGATTGAACACTGATAGAAGAGATTTTTAAAATGAAGTTTAATCACAGACTCATAAGTTTGAACCAGCTGCTCAATTCTGACTACGATAAATGCTGTAAATTAGTGCTAAAGGGGTTATGGAAGAGTGGATATTTTTAGCCTGGTTTTCCATGCCATATTGTAAATGAAAGCTAGGCTACTGCGGCCTATTGACCTACCATGGGTGAGGGGTGAGAGGGGGAGGGGGGATGGATTCGACAAAATCCGTTTTGGGCCATTACGACTATTTTCGGTCATGTCAAAAATTTATTTTTATATATATTTCCCCCGAAACCAAATTAGCTCGGTCGTAAACGACTGAGACCTACTGATGACAAAAACCATTTTCTCAGCTCGATACCGATCATAATCGATCAAATTTGGGAGACAGGTATAGATTGGAGGCGTATTTGGTACGCTGGAGTGGGGTTGACCTCGGGTCAAAATTCAGTTATACCCAAATTTGGAGAAGGCTAAAATCGCAAAAATTGTACCATTTTGAGCCGATCGATACGCAATCCAAAGTTGTATAACATATCCACAAATCAGTATCCTAGGTCAATTAAGAGGGGAGATATAAGGGGTTTCCCCCTTTTTTGACCTTAAAAAGGGCTGCTCCTCCGTTATCTCTCCTCTAAATTGAACTAGGAAGTTAGAATTCCCCATTGCCTCCCCTTACAGTCCCGAAATGTTGTTTTTTTGGGCAAGTTTTCTCATGTTTTAAGTTCGTTCCTCGCATAATCTTTCGAACTGAATCTAAGTGGTTGAAATTTGGTAAACAGATTTAGTATGAGTCTTCGATGTGATTATTGGGGGTTTCAGATTTTCACTCTAATACCTACCTCCACCCTTATACCGTTGTTCAAGAAAAAACATCCACGACATAGACGGGGTTTGGTGATTTTATTGGGAGGGGGAGGGGGAGGGGGGTCCACCACGATGTTAAACAAAAAAAAATTGAATGAATATTCATATTTGAGCTTGTTAAAAATATTTTCGTTGAAGAGAGAGGGGATGTGGTTGGAAGATTAATGTTTGGGGTAAAATGGAAATGTATAAATGTTCGAGCGAAGCGAAGGCAAAATTTTGAAAAAAAAATCGTATTTTCCATGGAAAAAAGTTGCATTTTTCGAAGTTTTAGCTTTGATTTTGCAGGTTTTACTGAAGGGAAAAAAAGTAGTTTTCAGCAGTACTGATTCAAATTGTTATTAAAATTTCAATATTTTCACCAATTTTCGTGATGTTCTGAGTAATTTTTAACAAATTCAATTGATTTCAAAAAATTTTCAGTTATTTGTTAGATACTTATCACTGCCAGAAAAACTTTCCGAGGAGTGGGGGCTCAGCACCCTCCCCCAATCCGTCTATGATCCCCGAATGCTATTTTTTTTATTCCATGAGTGTAGACAATTCGTATACCTTCTTAGTTGATGAAGATCAAGCTCAATAATCATCGTAAGGTGATGCTTTGTTTTGGTTATATTAATATGAAATGTGAAAATTGAATTGATCCATTTATTGTATGCATTATATACTTAGGTCAGCAAAATATAAATACATCAGTTCGCTCGGCTCAGATGAAATGAAGTATCAACACAGCTCAATTAGGTTGTAGTCGAGAGTTCGAGCACCGGTATAGAGCAAAACTCAATTTTTTTTAATAATATGACGAGTACACTGTACCGACTACAGGCACCAAGAACGTTGAAACTCGCTGGCATGTTCAACTTTACAAACTTCTCATCTACTGACACAAAGTTTAAATCATTTCAGATCTAACGAAAAAGGACGTTTCTTGAAATCAAAACAGAAAAAAAAAAGAAATTTTGCTCATGAACATAAATGGAGATGGAGGACTCCAGCTCTCCTTCTAAATATTTTCGAGAAAATCAAGAAAAATGGAGAAATTCTGATTTTTAGGGGTCAAAAATACCCCCATTTCAGTACGAAAACATGACTTTTTTTTGTTAAGAAAATGAAGGCGACGCGCTAAAACCCCTCCAAAAATGTTTACCTATCTCCGCCTATGGAATAAAAATAAATAGCTGTCCGCTTAGTATGGTGTACCAATACCAATGATGTAACAATAAATAAAAAAGCGTGGCACTATAAATGATAACTTTCGCAAAATGCGTAGCATACAAGCGTACATAAGGCTTTACACTTTCAATAATACTCTTCCACGTACAGAATGTAAAGAAAAACGCTCCGAATTAAAGTGTAATATAGGTGACGACCCTAAAATATATTTAAGAAGGGTCAAAACAAAACACAGCGTGAATCTAGTTATCTAAAAAGAAAACCACACACATATAAGGTGAAGTTGTGATATATATTATGGCCTCAGTATAGGGGCACTCGAGTATTAAATATATATGACTAGTTGGATGCAATCAAACAAATAATAAAACCCATATTTTTGCGTAAAAAAATGTTTTCTTTTTAATGCGAATACTTTTGATCACCTCACCGCTCTAAATTGTAATGAAAATCAACGATAACAAACACCTGCAGATACTCAACAGAATTGTATAAAAAAATTTCATTCTCAGTAAAAATTGTTCTCGCATTTCATTGCATTTTCGTAGCAATACTGGCGTACTACCAACGCAATGATAATAATTTCTCGATTCGGTGTATTGAAATAAAACTTTGAAAAGAAGAAACATTTTCATACATAAAAACTACGGTGTTATGGTTATTTTGATAAACACATTTCGTGTAACATCATTCTAATATTCACCTACGCTCTCAGGAACTTTGCACATTACCTCGTCTTATATACATACATATATTTGAGTATTTCTCTGCATCGTTTTTCTCCTCTTATTTTCTATCGATATTTGAATAAACCTACGTGGAGCCGTGAACCGCACCCACGAACATTATCACCCGTGAAAAATATCTCGCAAGGAAGTCCACTAGCGTAATCAATGTAGCGAAAAATCGTAAAATACGATTTTCGATCGTTTAAATTAACCGAAGATTATAAATGCCATAGGGCGATGAAATTACGTACAATAATTTCGTATTTCTGTTTCTATTTTACGTAATTTCGCTCGGGACGATTGGTCATTTACGCGCTGATTTTTACAATGTTCAGTGTTCCATCGTAAATCGCGTATAAGCAAATTTTTTGCAACTTTTTTATCTAACATTTAAAATAACGATTTTTCATATTGCACGGATACCAACTCTCATCATTAGTCTGATTTTCTATGTCATATTGTCAATGAAAAGGCGAATGCGCGAGGGAATATCAATTAAACCCTTTTTTGGGAGCTCTAGAACCCCATTTAGACCATTTCTGTTCATGTCAGATATTTATTTTTATTAATGTTTTATTTCTTCCTCCAAAGACTAAAATCATTTACTCTGCTCGATATGGACCAAAATCAACCTAATTCGGTCAATCAGCTCAGTTTGGCAGCGAATTAGATATATATGAGTGGGGATGATCTTGGATCAAAATTCAGTTTTGTCCCATTTTGGGGGAGGAGGTGCTGAAGGGCCAAGGACACAAAAATTGTTTCTTTTTAAGTTAACCAATAGAGAATCCGAAGCTGTATACCATAATCAAAAATCAACCTCCTAGGTCAACCAGGAGGGGAGATACGAGAATTTTCCCCTTACTTGACCTTGAAAAAGAGTTGTTTCTCCTCTGAAGCTAGGAAGTTGAAATTTGGTACGTGTCTTTGGTAGGAGCCTTGGATGTGCCTTTTGAGGTCTCGATATTTCAGCTTCATTGCACCCCTTCACAACCCCGAGGACGTAATTTTTTGGTCGGGTTTTCTTTTTTTCAAGTTTGTTCGTCGCATAACTCCCCGGCAACAAATTAAGCAAGGAAGTTGAAATTTGGAATGTAGATTTAATATAGGTCCTAGATGTGTCTTTTCGGGGTCTCGACTTTTCAGCTCCATTGCATCCCCTCTTAGCTTCAAAAATGTGGTTTTTTGGTAGATTTTTCATCTTTGTTGGGATTGTCCCTCGTGTAACTCCCCTCCTAATTGAGCAAGAGAGTTGAAATGTGACGTGTAGATTTAGTGTAGCTCCTAGATGTGCCTTTGGGGGGTTTCGACTTTACAGTTCCATTGAACCCTTTCTACCCTTAATACTGATTATTCTCATAATTGTAATATCTCACGAAAATCAGGCTGAAGCGACGTTTTTTTTTTTTTTTATTTTCGTATTTGAACTAGTTCAAACTTTGAAATCTGAAGGAAAAAAGGCAGTCTTTGAAATTACATGAAACACAATTTAATATTAAGACTTGTGCTTTCAAGTTTCAACACTTCATTTCTACTATCCCTAACCAGTAAGAAATTCGAATTTGAATCATTCAGCTTGAGAATTGATGCTTTCAAATCCAAAATCAAATTTCCACAGCAAAAACGTTACTGTAACCCACCCATTCGATTCGATTTTGCTTTTCATAGGTATAATTTCATCACACTTGTACACATCGGAAAACTAAACACTTCGTAACGAGGTGTTTTACTTACCGAATTGCTCAAGTACTTGAGAATAAAAAACGTGCGGTTCGTTGTAATCAGTACAAATAAATATATACTCATTCTTTCGAATTGATGCTCGTGAAAAAAAAACTAAAAATGAATAGGTACACAACTCGGTATTTTTTACAATTTCAAAGAAACGTTTACACTCAGCGAAATTTTCGTTCAACTATCAGGAGAATTACAATGAGTGATTCGTTTGTTTGCCAATAACATATACTGAATACTCATTAGCATAGGAAACAATAAAATTTTTACCGTATCGTTGCGAAGTGCCAAACAGTGAAAATTTTACAAGAATTTATGATGAGAATAAGACGTTTTTTTTTTGTTTGGTATATCGTTAAAACCAATTGTAAGCATCAGAATAGCATTCGTCTTGAAAAAAATGTACTTATTGATTAAGTATACTTTACTATTGAAACCGAATGCATCTTATTAGCATATCGTAATACTTTTTAAATATGATCATGGAGCAAATTAGACCCCATTCTCATCAACTTATGGCGTAGATTCATATACAGCCTGTATTTCCATACATGAAATACTGAATACTGTATAATATCTCATATCTATAGTCTACGGCCAAGAGCCAACACGTGGTTTAGAAATGGTATTAACAACAGATAAATGAATGTGTTCACTATTCGGCGATGGACCTAAATATAAAACCGTTAAAAATAATAACTAATAAAGTACTACGTACTACATACGACGTAGAAACGTACGTGTACATCGAACGTTTGGCTTTTAACGAAGAAGGGTAGGTCTAGGTATGTGTAGTACTCGAACAAATTATAATTCATTCGAGCGATTTAAAATTTGGAAGAAATCCAGGTATACTTGAAAATCGAAACTAAGGGAAGTTGAAGTTGACTTGGCAGTCTGCGACTGGCATAGGTGTTTTGTTACCGTTAGCTTTCAGTGATCTTCTCGAATACTACAGCCTTTGATATACGCTTCATCCAACAATCCGTCTGAATTACTCGTACAGAACCATACACCAACACACTACCATAATTAACCACCTAGTATCTAGCTAGTTACCTACATATAATAAATACCTTTCATTACAATCATACAAATGTATTTACTTGAACATCTTTTATCGAAAAACGTCACATACCTGAAGAATTTTTCAAGGTAATGAAATATTTTAATTAACTTAGGTATGTAAGTTGAATAAATCTAAAACTTGTACAATTTTCACAAAAAAAAAACACCAAAAATTAATCGTGAATTTAAAAATCCCAATTTCAAGAGTGAAATGATTTCCACATAAGCTGAAATTTTTGCGTAACTACGTATTTATGGTGAAATCATTAGTCATCCGCGCATCATCAAATTTTGAGTAATTTTTTCGTACTATTCAAGAGGAAAATAAATACAAAAATCGTCAAAGTTATCCACCTATTATTACAGTACTCAAAGATAGGAATACGCAACTAGCTCATACGTTCATTTATTTTAAAGTTCACAGAAAATATTAATTTGACTAAGTAATTTGTCGCTGTATTCGATTACCGAAGTCTTATTTTACAAACAAATTAACATGCAAATGAGGTCCACAATAACAGTTCGTAGAGTTGGCTTTATTTAAAATAGAATTCCAACATGACTTTTAAACATTAGTAAAACTATTCTTTGTGTAAATTCGCTGTCAATTTTATTCTTTTGTTTGGTTGTGCTGATACTTATTGAAAACTAATAATCGTGCTTTACGTGTTGGTCTGATTTTGTTAAAAATCGAGTTGATCATTTTCACTAAGAACTGTTTCAGATGTGTTAGTGTTACAGGTATTTTCATCGATCGATTTTGATACATAGAAATATAAAGGCAGAAATAATACAGGTAGTAGGTAGTGAACGTATTAATAATATTATACCCACATCTTCCACAACAAGATACAAATCAAAATTAACAGTAAAACAAGCGAATCAACTAAATATCTTGAGAATTGAAACTGCCATTTTTGATATTGCATTTAAATTTACACCAGTTCACAATTATTTTATCCATTATTAGGTGATTGAAATTTTCATTATGAGAAAAAAAATCATTCAAAAATTTTCAAGTAAGTAATGAGCGAACGTATTTTTATTTTTATCAGGAGACCCAATTATATAGGTAGATGGGTAAACATACTTTTCGTTATTAGGGAGATGAAGCGCTACTTTATACCCCTTTCGTTGATTGCTCAGGGGTACAAACAAGCGTTTATCTCCCTCGTTGAAGAAAAACATGGTATTTAACAGATTTTCGACGAGTTTGAATTATTTCCCTCGCTTTGACCGTCAATAAAACTCAAAACTCTTCAAAAATAATTTCATCTCCCTTGTTGAATAATAAACTATTCAGGCGGTAATACGGCTGTGTTGAATAAGCCGAAGTGGGAATTATTCTACAACGAATAAAATTCAATTTTTCGATGTTTTCTACAGCATGTATGCATTTATTTCAGTAGGTTTAGTAGGTTTAGGTACTAATAGTACACGGTGTTTCAAAGATCGACAGTTGGTTTACCTTTGAACAGAATTAACATCTGCACTGTTGTAGTTACACTAACGATACAGGTAAGCTACCAGTTATATTTCATCAGAAAATTCGAAAATCAAGTAAACAAGCAGCACTCTCAGCACAGAAAAAATAATAACTGCACGATTTCATCTATGCATGAAATTTTTCAGGATATAGTCAAAATTTACATCGAACACTACTCAGGGACAGAACAGATTTTTTGGTTCGATTTAGATAAGTAAATACATTTTCAATGGATACCTGAGCACAGTCATTTTGTAGAAAAACAGAAACGTCGAAGACAAAACATTAGAAAACCATTCTTTACAGTAAAAATAAAAAACGAAAATAACAATATAACGTTGCAAAAAAAAAAGATGAAACCCAAATTAAACCAAAGGTACAAAACAGAAAGTGCTTAACACCGTCCATACCTGATACCATTCGTTTGCAATGCTAGGAAGACCACAATAATAACAAACAAACTATAAATCATTCTTTACATCTCTACATGGGAACACATCACAAAAAGAAATGTTTTAAACAGATTTTAACGTTTTTCACGTCATCAAAATCATAAAGCGTGAGATCAAGATGTAGTTCAACGTGTATGGCACATCATGTTGATCAAAATCTGAAGTAAGATTGCAATAAACGCAGTAAGCGAATAATAAAAATTAAATTCACATTTCCAATATCAAGGAACGATATACTTGGATAACATTTTCAACAGAAGGATCAAAACTGAACATTCTTATTGAAAACATGAAAACGAATAACCAAGCGTGTACAAATCAACTATCATTCATTCATAATTCATGTCTTAAGATTACATTTGTGTACAATCGCAAATCGAAACGTTAACGAAACTTACTTTTTGATCCAGAGTATTCGTTCAGTATGAATTTCCAACACACCACTTAAAAATAAGAACTAACATAACAAAATACTGAAAAAGGTTGAACTGAAAATCATCAACGAAAAAATAACTAAATCATTAATCGATGAATCAAAGCAACAGCTTTACTAACGGCCACAACACGCTGTACGAAACTCATGCCACGATAAAGAACAGTAACAGAATATGAAATACACAACACACAATACCTACTTTACAGTATCGGGAGAATCTCGGAGTCAGAGTAGAAAACGAGCAAGACGAAGGGAGAGTAGTTCAATAGCACGGTACAAGCGCGCGGGAACTGGTCTTCATTGCCTGAAGGCTGAAGGTTTAATCTCCCCACCAAGTCAGGTTTTCTCACACCTTTGTTTATTCCACGAATGCACAAGTATGCGGTCTTCCGTATGGAAAATTGAAGAAATACCTGAGCAACTGAAATTCAAAAATTGGAACATTAATAATTTGAAGTATACAATACACTACACAACTGTGATGACAAAAATCTTCTGTAATACAAATTACTGTATTGAACATTATATACGGTATATAGTAATATTTTTGAAAATTGTTTCTATGAGAAGATGAAAATCATTGAGAATTTGAGAATAGTATACGATGTGTTATTTTTAATCAACAATAAGCGATCAAAATAATACAAAAAACAATATTCTTGAAAAAAATTTAGTACCTGTCGTGCTAATGAAATACACTTACTTACAACAAATATTATTGAAAAATTGAGAACAACTAGAAAACGTAGGTATTCAGACAAGTTAGTCGTTATCAAGTGTGCAATTAATTGTTTAATTATTTTTGATTCTGTTTCAGCGGCTGTGATTTGATTAAATGAAGGCTTGTGTCGATTGTTTGCACTTTGTAAATGGTTTAATCAGATTAATTAAGAACATTACAACTTTCATTTGATTAGAAGCGCCATTTATTATTTTTAATTCGTAAAAGTACAATGCAGAACTCTTACATATCAGTGAAGGCAAGTTAATTGAGATTTATAACGATGTGATATGGGTTGCTGTATTACAACAAAAAGGCGCTTAGTAGTAAGATATTTCAATAAGCGATATTTTTTTGTTTATATTTTTGAAAAAAATACTTCGATTCAAATTTATTTTCGATTAAGCAACTTTGGTCGAGCAATATATTTTTTAGTGCAATGTGATTCATCGCAGAAGCACACAGTTTATTTCAATTCAAAATGTCAACAATTGGTTATAATTTTCATATCTAAACTAGGTACGCATTATTCCAATCCAACTGCTGTTGTATTTCTTCATCTTGCTGTACCAAATTAACCTTAAGAAATTTCATATTCGATTTTTGAAAGTAAAACATCGAACAAAAATTACATAAGATATTTTTATAGTAAAATAATTCAAAGTATAATACATTTCATTCTGTTTTTGTCATTGAAATGTTTTAATTTTTCTGTTTTCCATTTCACCAATATCTAATTGATGTTAATTATTCCCATACCAACAGAGATCCTAAAATAAATGCAGAAAAAAAAACTGGTCTGGAATCAAAGCTGTTGGAACAAAGGATCATGCAAAGGATTATTTACCGTTAGTCCATGTAAAGCCTGAAAAAGTATATTATTAACCTTAGCATTTTTATTTATTTATTTATTTTTTTAATATTTTTAATTGATCTAACAGAGAAAGAATATGTGGTTGCTTAATTTTTTAATATTTTTTATTGTTTATTATACAAATGTAGAATAATTTAAATTCTTGGAATCAGCAAAGACAATATGTTATTCTTATTCAATCAAGCGCTTGTAAAACTGAATTTTTTAATTTTTTCAGATTTTTGGAAAATGACTCTACACAAATGATGTCAAAATTTTCGAGTTTATACAAAATTAAATAATTATTAATTTCAACTATTCTCCTATTAAATTAATTATTTACTTCAAAATCATCTCAAAGAACTCAAACTAGTCAGTATTTATCCTTACGCGGAAAATAATACTGCTTTTATGGGTAGCAGTGAAATAATACGCTACGTTAAAAACTTTGGAAAATCCGTAAAAAAAATTTTAAAAATCCGAATTTTTGCAAGCGCTTAAAAGAACTTATGACACGTAGTTAAAAGGATTAATAGCTTTATGTGTGTTTTTTATTTATTTATTTATTTATTTATCTATATCAGTTTATTAACATCCGAACACCAGATATAAATATATTTCGTATTTATCTTCAATGTATATAAACATAAATATTACATACATACATTTTTATTTTTACAGATTTAATTCCTTACTTTCTTATTGGTTTAAAAATAATTGCATGTGAGTAACTGTGCATAATACTAAAAACAGTTTGAAAAGTGTAAGAAACTGCTTACAAATTTCACATATTAAAAATCTTTTCAAAACAAACTTTCAATCTACAACTTTTTTTCAAAACAACTTAAGAGATATATCTTAGCCATGTCTTTAACGCTGTTTACGGCTTGGATGAAGAACTCCCGCAACTGTCATTGAAAAGTAAATTTAAAACAAGGTACCTATACGTTTTCTTATGATGAACTTTATCAATCAACATCATGTATGCAGGATGCACTAAACATTTATTGTTAAGATAAATACGACTTTTCTCAAAAAGATTGCACCTTTAATCCGTTCAGTTTAAATTGAACCCTCACCACATCCAATATTGAGCAATCTCTAGCAATTTAATTGCTTCATAGAATATTGTTAACATTTTTGTTCTAATAACCAAGGCCCAATTATTACCAATTTTATTGCGCCATATTTTCTTTACATTTTTTCGAATAAATATGTAAAAATCAAAGTTAGCTATACTTTGTATTTGTCATATTTATCAGCCTGAAACCAACATATAGAAATATAAATTCGAACGCTCATTTCATATTAAGTATTTAATTTCTCTAAAAGGTAACTCACTACCTACAAAAATATAAGAAATGAATGAATAAAACGCATTGTTATGGCCGTTACTCAATTTCATTGCCATACAAAAATCTTGTATGATAAACGAATATTTTTTCAAACTAAGATACATACGATCCATTCTCACTTTTTACAGTAAACAAAATATGCGCAGAAAGTACCTGTTTAAACATTTCTTTAAACGAAGCTACTAGCGAAATTGTGATTTCAAGTTTCATCATAAAATCATCAAATCAGGAGAGTATTTCAATCGTACTCTTTTTATTAATTGTACAGAACTATTCAATGGGGACGAAAACAATGATATAATGTGACAAATATATAGAAATTAAAACATAGCTCTAAATTCTACAAAAGTATCACAAGTTCCATCAAACAAAAAGAAAATAAACACTAACTACACTTATTACACGTACGTAAATATATGATAAATAGGCATTTATAATTATACTTACATTTACAATCTCAGTACTCACAGTTATAAAAGTTTTAAGGTACTTATTAAATAGAAAGGTACTTATTAAATAGTTTCGTAAAAATATTTGAGGTAAGCATAAATAAAAATATATTATCCCTTTATAATAAATAATTGATTTTGATTAAAGTATTCTCCAATTCAAATAATAGATATGCGTAAATTGTATTGAAATTTGACAGAAAAAGATAATTCAAATAAAAAGTGAATAAAATTTAAATCTCAACATTGAATAAATTAAAATAAGCTATTAACTTAGATAGAAATAATCTTATAAAATCGTAAACTAGTAAAAATAATATTTTTAATTTATAAAATACAGCACATACTTTTCTTCTTATCAATTAAGTATAATAAAACAAAAATAAAACAAATTACTTTCGTTAACCTACATTAATAATAATACATTTTGCGCGAAAAGCTAAAATAGAAGTTTAACACGATATGTAATGAAAGAAGAAATTAAAGAAACAACATCGAACGCTCGGAAGCAAATGCATCATTACAATTTTGAAGAATTTCAAGACCAAAAACATCAATGGCACACAAATTTCAAAACACTTTTTGAATATGAAAGTAATTCGAGGAATGCATTATTTTAAAGCTGTATCAATGAGAGTTGAATATTTTTTGAAATCAAATGGCACCATGGAAAATAATTTTGATTAACATGCACCTAAGTAGACGCACACAGTCTACACACATATGATAAAAACAACGCAAACATATAACTTATGATTAGAAAATACGGTGGTTTGTTGTTGATATTGTTTCCTGATACGAACATACGTTTAGTATAATTTGGAAAATATGAATGTGAGAATAATGACTGGGAATGCGGTGAATGCCAAAGTAGTTGCAGAACTTTTATTATTAGGTTTGCACACTGATTCGGTTTTGCTGTCGTTGGCGGGAATATAAATTTTACAAATCACACCAGCATAATTGTGTTCAATTTCTTTAGAGAAATTATCATCATATTTCTACAAATGAAATTTGAATAAATTATTATAAAACACATATTTATGTACATTTTACATATAGGTATTAATCAATAAATTTAAAAAGAAAAATAATATTAAATATTAAGTACTTACTCCGTCAAACATAATGAACGGAAATCTAGGAATATTGTGTTTTTTAGTTTCATTACCATACGCCACCAATAAATTATCAATGAATGTTGTATTAGCCAAACAATTCTTTATTTCTTGCTCGTTAAGTCCTGATTCAGCTGCACACTAAAACAATAATTCAGAGTAATTATTAATAATTTTTAATTTTCTGTCTTAGAAAATTGCTGAAAAACGATTCACGCATTTCATTCGCTAGTGGATAATTTTGAACGTTTTATATTCATCATTGCTACTGATAAATTATTTTATTTGCTCGGCTACTATGCACACGAATTTAAAGTTCTGTAAAATGACCGTAAGTTAAAACTTAAAGTATCAAATCATATAAAATATTTTTTCAGAATATACACAGTTAAGTAGGTATTTTTCGTAGAATTTTGAAGTAAAATAGTAGGTATACAAATTAAAATTGTTTCTAAAATTAAAAAAAAAGTTATCCAAAACTGATACATACTTGATCAATAGGATATGATAGTGGATTAGTTGTTGCGGTGTCAGTTCTGGCCATGGAGCAATTGATGAACTTCAGTTTGGGTGAAAGTTGATGTCCGTTCAAGCTTAGAACACATGCGTGCACCTTATTACCATAGCATTCTTTTTCTCCGTGTTGGCAATCGAATTTTATGGTTCCATTCGGTAAAGTAGTTATCTACTCACACAACAAAACAATTTTAATAATCAAATAAGAATTCAAAAATAAATATCGAACTGAGAAATAACAAAAAATGTATACGTTTGTACATAAGCGTATATAAATAAAACATTTTTGCATAGAATCAGTGAAACGTGCATTTTTCAAAAAATCCAATACACTTACATTAGCGCGGCCAAAAGGTTGCAGTAGTGGTGAGACATAAGTTCCATTCAGTTTTTCATACACTGGATACAGTTGTTGGGTAATGAATTTTATACTGTCAGGACAATAGGTCTCGTAAAAAATTGATGCTATAGCTTTATTTTCCTGGAAAAAAATAATAAAAAATTTATTAGAGATGTTATTTTTTACATAGCAAATAAGTAGTCAAAAAATATAGATGCTCTGCTGGTAATAATACATTAAGTATTAATGAAACACGTGCAAATATTTTGCAAGAATAGTTCAACTCTCACCGTTCAATTGCTCATAGGTGGGTAGCTATTATTTAAAAATGAGAAAGTTTGATGTATATAGGGCCTATTCATAAACCTATAAATTCGATTATAAAGAACTACCTTTGTATAGTTTAAAAGTCTCATACTTTGTTTTGTAATATAATTTTTCGATTCAAATCGCCATACGATACCTTACAATTAATTATCAACTGACACCATAACCTGCAGGTACCTGTACCTGTTTATACTTGAACCGTTTACTAACACTTTGCATATAATTTTCCATCAACTATTTGCTTTGGTAAAGTTCATTTCAAAACTGAACTAATATTCGTTCGGTGGTTATTGTTGAGTATCCAACGAATCAGCACGAGCAAATTTATGAATACAGCATAAGATTCAGAAAATTATTCCTCGAACTTTTTACTCACAACAAAACTTCAAAGTAAAAAACAGGTAACATATTTCATTTGAAATTTCGAATCTGAGTAAGTATCCTATTTACCTCCTATTTACCGATCGGTATGGCAGAATATTTCAATAATATTTATTAAACATGTAAAATTATCAACAAAGATTTTTCCATACCTAACTAAATGTTTTTAATCATACCAAGATTATAGACCTATTTAATTTTAATAATCAATTTGATCAAGAAAATACAATTATGAATATGTTTCATTCCCATGTATGTACGTTCTTACTTCACATTAGGTATGTTTTATTTACATGAATTTTGCAAAATTTGCGATCGAATAACCTGGATCCCAAATTTCAAAAACCAGAATCCAAACAAAAAGCCACTAGCCGAGTAACTTTGAAATGGATTTTGGATTTTCAAAGCGAAGAAGTTTTCTTACTTTAGAAAACTGATAACATAATCGAAAAAAAAGAGAATTTTAAAAGTATCCAAAATTCAAATTTTCTTGAATCCGTGTAAATGAAGCATACCTATTGCATGCTTATTTTGTTTTACTTCTGAATGCTGTACAGTTCCTCCTCATAACCAAACATCAATATTTTTTGTCATATTAAGAAAATTGAATTTAGATATTAGCTGATACCCAGAGTTGGATGAACCCACCGGGACACCGGGAAAATCCCGTTGGATCAGGACAGTTTGGTGGCCGGGTGGCCACTCGAGAAATATTTGGACGTGTTTTTCATCTGTTTGAATTGAAATTCTCCCCGATTTAGTAATTAAAGTAGCAAAAATAATCGTCAAATTTCACAATTTTCATCTTCGCTTCGCTAGAGCACTGTTATTTTCTCTTACACCAACTACTTAGGTTAGATTAGCCGAGCCGCGTTAAAAAGCTCGCCCAACCCTGCTGGTAAGTGTAATTCAACATTAAAAAAACTGAGAATCTAAGAATAATAGAAATTCCTTTCGATATTTTATTTTAAAGAGTTGAATTCTTTAATTTTTTAATTATGTGTAGTTTATTGCAACGATAACTGAATATTGTATAAACTCAATGTTCTATACGCAGCGTAACTCGACAAAGAATTTCTTATCAGCATTGCTTCAGCTTCAACAATTCAACAGATGAAGTGATTGACATTTGAAGTATGCAATGTTTGCGTCTCGAATTAAAACTTCGTGATTATGCAATAACGAAATTCTAATCCTCGTATTACATACAATAAGTTTATTTAAAAACAATGAAGTATTTAATTGAGATAAGTAGATTATTAAATAAATAAAACATACGTACACACGTTCTGTAGACAACTAGACAGTAGACAGTAATCAGGCTGGTAACTAAACTCGAAAAATTTATGAAAACTGAAAACCTTCCTTTTTATTCATAAAACTTCGAAATAATGCTCCTTTTCATCGTTATAAAATCCTGTTTTTTCAAAATTTGGTCAAAGTAGGATCTATCTGTACTATTCACTTCATTTATGTAATTAGGAAAACATTTAGCAGCCCCCTACCCAACCCAAGTAAATATTCCTCGATATTCCAATTTATTCATTTCAAATATGGATGAAAGAATTGTCAAAAATTGAAGATTTAGTTGAAAAAATGAGTTCGTTCGTTCGGAAAAAATTTAGACACTCTTCCCTTTCAGGGAAAAATTCTAGATCATGGAAATGCAATATATACATAACAAAAACGTCAACTTTTCTACGCATTTGTACAATTTAAACATTTTTACATAAAATGCAAAAATAATTCAGAACTGTTTTATCTGAAATTAAAATGAAATCTTAAAATCAACTATTACTCCTCTTACTTCTACTTCACAGTTGACATTTCATCTAAAACGTACACCACTAAACTCAACAATACTTTTTCACATTTATTCCACTTGGACATGTCAACATAAAGTGCAGAAATCATTCATTATTTTTTTATTTAAAAAAATGTTACAATCTAAATAGATAAATAAATTAATAAATAAATTTCTTCAACTTTTCAATTTTTTTAAATTATCTACACATCCATATCAATATTTTAACATAAAGTGCAAAAGTCACTCAAAATCGTCTTTAATTTTTTTCAAGTGCAGAAATCTTACACAGTTTTTTTTAATAAAAAAATTAATTCCTTTGATTTTTCAATTTTTAAATTTTTAAATTTTTTTAAATTAGACATCCATGTTAACATTTTATTTTCTTTTTTCTATTTTTTTAATTTTTATATCCTTCTATTTTCTATATTTTTCACACTTATTCAGCTTGGACATTTTGACATAAAGTACAAAAATCAGCCATGCTCATCTTTTATCGTGAGTTTTATCGAACTTTCCCATCCTTAAGATATATCCACGTTAGCATTTTAACATGAAATCCAAAAATCAAAAACATCACATCAGAAACGTCACACTTTTAAAAAAATGTCCCCCAGCCCTAAGATATATCCATATCAATAATTCTGTTCACCCTCCCCTTCTCCAAAAAAGTTGTTCGTTACTACCCTAGGAATACGTATCCAACAAAGGTAACTTATTTCTTCTCAGCCTATATTATAACGTACGTTCGAATAAAGCCTGAAGTGCAGTTGTGTATTTAGCCTACATGAAGAAATCTAAATCTGACGAAATCAAGGAAAGTGAAAATTTCAAAGCGAGGTAGTACATATATATATTTATTTATTTTATATAGGTATGCAGACAGATTACATACGACTTCAAGTGGCACAAATGCGCAATAATATAAAGTTTAGTACCTCAACTTGTAAGTATACAACAAGTTTTACGATTGCGAAGGGAGACGAAATTCATTTTTGTCAGGTTTTGAAAATAAATGTTCAACTTCAACCTGTCAACAAATGATACACATTTCTACGATTCTTACAATAATTAATGAAATTTCCTACTAAAACATCAAATACTGTAACGAAAGTTTATAAGAAAGGTCGTTCGGTTATGATGTTTACGTAGGTATGTTTACTATAGAGGTTCTATGCGCGAAAAAAAAAAAAAATGAAAAAGTTTAGGATGCGTGATGAATGTTGTCAAGATTTGAACCGCGAATTTACTTCATTCTATAAATATCGCCTCTCAAAAATTATTGATTATACTTAGCACTTTTCTGTTGTGCTTCGTAGAGTTTAGAAATTGGTATAACACTTGGTTTTTATGTGAAATGCACGGGTTTATCTTTACACTATCCACATTATTATAAACTACATCTATATGCCTACACAGGTAGGTAGGTACCCATCCAATATAGAATGTTCAGTATTTCTAGGTACCTCCTACATACATTGATTCGAAATAGAAATGGAAATTTTGCCCTTTTAAGCGGTATTTAAATTTATACAAAACAACGTTACAAATATACGTATGCTTTTCGATTAATATGGCTGAGAAGATGTCGATTCTCAACGTGTGATGAATAAAGTATATGTAGCTAGGTGTCTCATACCTGTGTTGTTTTTCCAATGCCACCTTGAAAACTAAATGTTCATTAAGATAGGTACCTGCGTCCTTTACAACATTCATGAAATGTAATATTGAAATGAAAATGATTGGTACAGTGTATTGTGAAGTGAGCAATATCAGTTTTAATGACGCGGGTATGTGATAGGAAATTGATATTGTGTTTCCGCTATCGTATCGTATATTCATCTTAGTAGTTTATTGACTTTATTTTAGGTATTAAACGAATAGTAGGTAGATATATACTATTGAGCACAACGTACTACACAGACAGCAACTTCACGCAGACACATGGTATAGGGTGTTGAGATACGAGGGTGTTAAATAAGAGGTAAATTATCAACGAAGAAAATTAAATCATTATATCGTAAATAGGTATCTCTCTACATTTAATATCGGAGGTAATTACCTTTACTTATTGTGGGAGACCAGTAGTCAAACTACAGGTACCTCTACCTACTACCTACACGATCTGCAAACCAATTCCCACGACGAGCCGAAGACAACTTTTAGTTTTAATTGATATTTTTAAACAGCAACTTTCAGCAGAACATCCGCCGTTATGATGTACAAAGATGTTTTTTCACGCGCTTGGTTTCGTTGTAGTTGTAGTTATTCGTATTCATTTACCTACACTTGTTATTATGAATTCTACGAATAGCGCCGGTATAAATATATAATTGATTTTTTTTTTGCAAGAAAAACAAGGGGTTTCTCGGTACTGAAGTCAGTGCTTGGTAGGTAGGTAAGTAGGTAGGTAGGTAGGTTAGAATACATCAAAAAAGAAGATAAATTAGTCAGTTTCATTACATTTCGTTTTGTGCGTAAATTCTTTTTTCCCTTGCACCTTCATCGCTTGTTAAATGTTTTGAAATAAATTAGAATTTTGTCGGAAAACTGCTAATAATTAGATCTTGGAATGATAATTTGTAAAATAGTTACGTATATACACCTACTAGCGAAAATTTTTTCTAGACTTTATATCACTGTACTGTACCTAGCCTACCTACCTTCCACATCATACCTACTCACATACACATACAGGTACGTAGACCTACGTCGTACATATAAAGGTTTGGACGGTTCGTCTTCACGTTTACGTAATCAGTGGACAGATTAAGGCAGGTAGATATTTATTTCAATCAAATAATTCAACGTCTGTTTTTCATTGTACTCTCGATTTAAACGTATACATTTGTGATATAGTGGTCGTTTTCACGAAGAATAAAAAATCAACATTACTTTATTACCTACTGACAATATAGATAACTGACTTCAGGAGCTAATACCGATATATAAATAGATTAGGAAAAAACTAAATTGTATCTTGCGTTTTTGTAAGCATTGACTAGTTGTTAAATAATGAATGGCTCTGCTTCGTAAAACGTGCCTAAAGTAGTATGTTAAGAGCCGTTAAAAAGATACAAGACCCATAATTTTCAATGAGCTTTATAAACGAGCACCTATACAAATAGCAAACAAAATTCATCCTTCACGCAATCTGTATACTGTATTGGATTGCGTGATGTTAGTTTCGGGCGCTTTCTTCTATCGTTTTTAATTAATATCATGATAGAAAATTCGTCGAATGAATTACTTATTTTTGATTGAATTAGTTCGATACCTACTTTCGATAATTTTATTTTATTTTCAAGATTTTCAAAGAAGTATATACTCGCATAAGCTTTATAACTTCTGGATTTTTGTTTGAAAAATTTCATTGAAAATAGATAAAATTTATTAGCTATCCATTTTTTTTCGAACTTATAATATATGTATGTAACTGAATCAATTTCCATTGAAAGTACATAAATTTAGTTACCTACAGTAAAGGGGAGGGGGGCTACTTTGTGACTGCAGAGGTAACTCTGCCCACTTGTATTTTGGAGTAGATAGTAGATACATAATATCGATTTAGAGATTTCTCATTAGGTTTCGGCTGTTTCTTTTGCACTCAAGATGGATAAAATTTGTAGTGTACATCAAAATGAAGCATTTTAGGGTGAATTTATACAGTTTGGGTACTTATAAGTTTCAAATTAAAAACGTTTACTTTTCTCTTCATCCCATTTTGACACTTGATTTTATTATTTTCTAGTAAAATAAAAATTATACAATCATCTATCATCACGAGTTTTTGTTCAGAAACTTCAAATCGAAAATCAAAAACCTCTCGTTTCAGAATATTACTACCAGCCCTAAGACATCAATTTTTTTCACATTTATTCAACTTGAACATTTTAACATGAGCTCCAATCATCATGTTTTTCATTTTTTAATAATTTTGTTTACTTTTTAATTTTTTTATATTTTTATTTTACTTTTTTCATTTTACAATTTTTCAAGTTTTTGATAAAAAATTTCAAATTAAAAATTAAAAACTTCAAGTTTTCAGAAAAAATTTCAAAATAAAAAATAAAAACTTCTATTTTTTAAAACCCCCCCCCCCCCCAACACTTATCCATTTCGTTTTTTTAGGTTTTTCAATTTCTTAATTTTTTGATTTTTTATATTAACTTTTTTAATCTTTTAATTTTTTGAGTTTTTGATTAAAAACTTTAAATTAAAAATCAAAAATCAAAAATATCACATCAAAAACGTCACGTTTTCAAAAAATTACCCCCCCCCCCGCCAGCTTTAGGACATATCAGTGTCAAAAATCAATATTTCAGATATACTCTCAAAATTAAATTTCCATCTCCCCTTTTTAAATGATTTTTGTGGAGGTTATTGTTATAAAATTTCAAGTAAAGCATCAAAGAGCATTAAAATTTTATGATGTTTACAAATGTTCTACCTAAAATATCAGCATTTCTTTTAGAGTCGTGATATTTGGAGCCCAAAGTCTAAAAAACTGTTATTTTCCAAAGAGCCAGTTAAGAACGATGAATCAGCCCCGGATGACATTTTCAAACTATCCGATGCAACTTGGTCTCCAAAGTCTGTAAAGTCACTAGTAAAAATTTTGGACACCTACTTCTCGACTGGCCCTTCTCATAGTCCTCAATATGCGTTTACGTTCATCATCTACTCTTCTCGAATAAATCATTTTACACGAAGAATCCGTGGTAAAGTACAAGGCTAAATTTTTTAGCACTGACTTTAAAAAATTTTGAGGACCAACTTGCGCTGCATAGCGTGAAAATCTTAGCTGGTCATGCAGTTCGGAAAATAACAGTTTTTTAGACTTTGGCCCCAAAAATCACGATTTTAGAAGAAATGTTGATATTTTAGGTAGAACATTAAAAAGTTTGCAAAAATTCACAGGGCGTTGTTATTTTAAAAAAACATGAAATCTTGTCACATAGTAGCTCCACTTTACGGTATATGTTTATGGGTAATTGAACAGTACGTGAGTAAAATGGAATTGTATGTACTTACTCGGGTATATGAAAAAAAAAATTAGAGAATTTTGGAAATCTTTAGCAAAAGCAGAGGTGTTCAAAAAAATAATGCCCCTTTGAAAAATGTTTTCATTAAAAAGCAGGTACTTAATACCTACATAATTGATTAGGTAAAGTAATTTGCCAGTAGTTGATGATTAAGAGAAATTTTTTTTACATATTTGTCAACTACGTCGCATGTAATGATCAAAAAATTCCGAAAAAATTATATGTTATACTTCAATGTATACCGCATCCATCCACTGTATTGTTAACCTCCCCCCCCCCACCTGAATCACCTGCCTCTGAAAAAAATCCAAACCAACCTAAGGCTACTTACTAGTAGTTTATAATTCCTTTTCTTCCCCTCCAGCCAAACCTAGGCATGAGAAAATTTTTTTGTAAATTCTCTCATATGTGTCCATCATTTCGGCACAGAAAACATTTCAGTACCTATTTTGCAAAAATTTTGAAGAAATTAATTTCAAACTCGAACGCTTAGTAAAAACACGTAAATTTTGGGTTTCTTGTTCAGCAAAGTAAATATAAAAAAATCATTAATCGGTAGCTAGGCTCGACGATACTGGTATTCTACTATAAACTAAATGGACTATCCTAAATACCACTGATGTTTTTGATCGATATCGTGATCGAGTCATAAATCAGCTGCAAAGGCAAAATTATCAACTATTGGCAAATTACCTTACACGAGCACTCAAGTAACATATTCCAAAGTAATCACTGTAGCATATTATGATGTGTAAATGTTTTCAACCTGTTTTTTAGTACCAAGTATTCGTCTTGAAATTAAAAGTAGTTTTTTTTAATATCCCTTGCGCAAGTTAGAATCTGAATCTAATAACCTGAAATAAATTTATCATTTCATAATGTCACGTCGCGTCACGTCGTTGACACCTTTAGAGTAAGTAATCGCGTTTACTATTTACCGTTAAAGAGAAAAAAATTCTGTAGGAAAACGAACGAAAAATTTTTCAGACTTTAATCCTACTACCTAGGTTGGTTAATTCAACTCAAGGCCATCATTCACGCAATATCAATTTTTTTACAAATTTGAATAAACAAGTGAATACCTAATTAATGAAAAATGAAACTAAAAATTAATATTTTACTTAAAATCTTTCGCAATGTAGATATGTAACTGTTGAAAGCATACCGGTGGTGTTAAACCGCATGTAAAACGTAGGTACATGTTGAATTTACCACAAAACTGGATAAAAGAAAATAAAAATAGTACTTACGTACACGTTCCTATACCTACGTTATCTTTCTATTATGCACTGCTCATTTAAAAACTTTAATATTTGCCTTGATGTTTAAGTACTTGAATGTTTATTATTTATTGCTTCTATATACTTATATGTAGTATAAGTATAACAAACCAACCTGCATTATGTGAAAAATTTTCATTTTAAAATGATTTACATAATATTTTTTAGGTGGAAAACAATCTCAAATCATTTCTCATTCAAAATTATTTGTTTCAATTGGTCTGTTTTTATTATACTTGCTCATTGAAATATGTAAAAATATAAAATAAATTACCTAGCTTTGTTGGAACTATTTTACAATAAAAATTTTAACGCATCGCTTACATAATTTTTTTGAAAACAAGTATGCACGAAAGTGTTGCATCTTTTCATACATTTACTGCCGGTAGTTTAAATTTGTATAAAAAAAACCTCTATATGTTGGAATTGCAGTATAATGCACGCAATGAATAATTTAAGAAGTATGTATCGCATAATTTAAGGAATTAACGAGGAGTGCTGGAGGGTGAGATGAGAAGTTCAGATGCCCCAAGGAACCTACATTACGTACTCGTATTTGGCTACATAACGCGCATACCACACTAAAGGGCTCATTAGACTGAAATTAGGTGCCTTAGATGTGCCACTTGAGGGACTCGACTTTTTAGCTGCATTGCAACCCCCTCCCCCTCCCGCTCTAAATATGTGGTCTTTTGGTAGATTTTTCCGATTTTTGGAGTCTGTTCCTGGCATAAATCCCGTCCAAATTAGACTAGGAAGTTGAAATTAGGGATGTCCCGTCTGTTGGGACACCTGATACGCCTTTTGGGGGTTTCGACTTTTTAGTCCCATTAAACCCTTCCTACCCACAATGCTTTTTCTCAATTCTCATAATTGTAATACGTTAGACTTTTTTTTTTTTATTTATAATTAAATTTCTTGGAAATGCCCATTTATTTCTCTGCAGATTTTCATAAAAAAAAAAAAAAGGGAAATTCGGCACACTCTAAGATCAAATGTTTAAATAATACTTAATGATAATTCATTACTTTTGACATGGATATGTCTTAGGACCGGAGGTCATTGTGACCAATTTGATCAAAAACTAGCGATGAAAGATGATAGCATAATTTTTATTTTGCTAAACAATAATATAATCAGGTATGAAAATGGACCGAAGAAAACGGTCAAAAACTCGGGATAAAAGATGATTGTAAAATTTTTATTGTGCAAGGGAATAATGAAATTATTGATTCTGACACCCCTTCACCAAAATGAGAATTTTTCTAGTTAAAAATAAGAGGTTGGCAACTTAGTTCAATGCACAGGTTGTCTAACAATATCATGTAATGCCAACGCAAAAATTCTCCGGCTAAATTTCCCTTTTTACCTTTTGTATCGCTGATAACGCGTGAACGGGAATGTTAAACTGTTTAATATTGTTTAAATTCTGAAATTAAAAAATTTCATTTCATTTTTGCAGATTTTTAGCTGTATTACCGAATTAAAAACCCGTTCGCTTATTTGATGAAAAATATATCCAATCACAGGTGTACGTGGTGAGGGGTTTTTGCTAATTTTTGTGTTTGCGTTATCCGATATTCTTAGACAACCTGTATTTAATTTTCCAAAATATCCTATTGGTGTTTCCAGAAACAAGTTGCCAATTTCACATCTTAAAAGCCAAAAAAATTTCACTTTGCTAAGGGATGTGCCAAAATAAACTGAACACACTGTACGATGGTATGATTTTTATTTTACTAAACAATAATAAAATTAAATATCAAAAGAAAATGAAGAAAAAAATAATACCGATTTTATGATTTCAATTTGAAATATTTATACAGATTGTATCAGGGTTGCCAATCGCATTAATTTTTGCGCAGAAATTCCCAATTAATACCAATGAATGGAATTTTATTTTTGAAAATATAACATTTCAGTGTTGAAAATGGAAATTAAGTGAAAAAATTCAAAGTTGAGAAAACGGTTCAGATTTTAATTCGAGGTTCAAAAACACACGATGAAAGATGATATTATGATTCTTATTTTACCAGGCAGCGTATCAAGATATAAAACGATATTCTATAACGTTCTATTTCGCATAAAAAAGTGAAGAATGATTTTTGGACTTTGTGTCAAATTATCTAACTTTATGGGTTTCTCACAGTTAAATATGAATCAATGTGAAAAATTTTATTAAAAATAATTTTGCAATTTTTATTTTTCCAGGCAAAAAAAAATTGAATGAGTGATGGAAATGGTGAGTAGAACAATAGTTCATTCTCTGATTTTAAGTAGAAATTTCAAAATAAGGCAATTGTAAGGTAACTCTCATTGAAAAAATTGAAAGAAAAAGCCTTCACTTTGTATTTTGAATATCAAGCTGAGGTTAAACTTACAATTGCCAGTTAAAATATTACATCTTATGCATTTCGAAGTTTTAGAAGTCCTGTAAAATAAGAAAATTTCAATTTTAACATTCTATATACGTATCTTCTGCTATGAAAAGGAAAAATGTTTTAATTTTTTACTCAATTATCTGAGACTGTATTCCGTACTAATGTGCGCCTCAGTATACCATCGTCATAATTATCACACAGTTACATCGCAGCATACACACTCAACGGATGAATATCGATGCATAAAATTTAATTGTTTAAATAAAGCACGAACAAAATGTGCACAAAAAAGGTAGAAATATATGTACATATGTTTCGCACATTTATGGTGTATACTATTACGTCACTTGTGAGAACGAATTGCTCCATTGCGATGTACAGTAATAATAATTGCAGTACACATATTTGACTCGTATCATACACAACGAAATTCTAATCTCGACAACACATCCCATCAGCTAGAATCCATCACAAAGTACCAAGCATCGATTAAAGATCCGTATTTTTCAGTTCCTGTTTCTACAATTCGTAGCAAAATTTCAAATAAAATTACTTCATTGTGATCATCGAGAAAGAGGAAAATTTCCCGGAATATCGTCGTCATCGTAGAAAACTTATGTAGGTAGTAGGTACAATACTTATACGATTTCTTAAGAGAGAAAAAAAAAAGAACTGCGACAAAAATGAAACGCTAATTGCGAAATTATGCGGTGCCATGTCAACGTGAAGCTTTCGGTAGGAAACCTGTTGCACGTATGATCTAATCGCGTGTACTAAAACGAATAGGGATAATGTACGTAGTTGCGTATACTCGTATACCGTATACCCAATACTCAAACTTACATATCTATGTAATGTATGTATATAGATGTATTGTACATCGTATTATCATTCGACTGGGTCGTTATTCATCTCCACACAGTACACAACTACACATGTTGAAGTGTTCGAGACGATATACTATATACATACATACATTGGTTTGGTACGTATTTAGGTCGTCAATAAAGTCAACATACCTATTGATAATATATGTATACAACATTCGACACTTGGACATTATTTACCTTCTTTCGAATGCTGGTAACGTTCTACGGACAAGTTTTAACAAAAAAAGCGAATTATTACTCAAAGAAAGCCATTCGTTAATTTTTCCACGTATACTCGAACACATATGCAAAAATTATCTATGTAGTACTTATGTAGATGTGTGTACGAGTAGGTGTAGTTAGGTAGAGGTACCAGGTAGGTTCATGTACATATGTATGTATATTTTTACATAATTTGTCCGCGACCGCATTATGTACTTCATATTATCTTTGTAGCAGCGTACAGAAATGATGGAAAGTTGAGTTAGCCAGGTAATATTGTCTGAGTAGGTTCTGGTACCTCTACCTATACCTGCTGACAAAATGGTAGCGCCAAAGCACCAAGTAGGTAAGTTCCAGCACTTACGTGGTTTATGTAAATTTCTATTTCGTATACAAATAGATATATACATACATTCATACATTTTTTTTTTTTCAACGCTACATTACTTACAGAACTTTTCGCGATACCTCAAATGTCAACTTATCTTATTTACGCTTTAATAAATTCATGTGAAGTCGAATTTTTTATGAAAGCTATTCATAAATAATCTACTATGGCACATACCGTACAAGTACAAGTATGTGTACAACGTATGTTTCATAACTTGTGCTGTACGTTTTACAAAAAATCGTATAACTAAAGGAAAGTGTACGATGTGAAACTAGACTACGTAATATGAGCGCACTGATCCATTGAAAAATATTTTTCTAATTTGAAACAACCTACTGAAGTCGAATATTACATAGATAATGGGAAAAAATAAGAACGAGAACGTTATTTAAAAGGGGCAAAAAAAATTTAAGGACCAGCTGCTTGTTCAAAAGAATAATTTTATTCCTCTGCCTACACACGTAAGCTTGTAAGCACTAAGCACTTCTACAATTTTTCCTAAGTATGTATCGCAAGTCAACTTTCACGACAGGTAATGGACTCTTCATGTTCCAAATTTTTCATTTACATACAATTAATTCAACCACGATTCCTGTCACTAAGAGATATTAAAGATTGTATTCCCTCCCCCCTCCTCAAATAAATAATGAAACGTCCCTGTTTTCAAATTTTGGAATAATTCATCACATATTGTAAAAGAATCCTAAAAGATATTTTTGAGTGCGAAAGTAGTTCCCACCTCTTCCTCCCCTCTTCTCTAGCTAAACGACAGTAAAAAATGCATCCTCCAGCAGAAGAATTTCTATTTTGACTCGCATTCGAGTTAAAATTTTGAATTTCTTATCAAGGTCGCAAGGGGGAGAGGGAAATTCAACCTCGCATAAGAATATTTTGGAAATTTTCAATTCAGAGGAGGGGTAGAGGTTGAACAAAAAAATTTTTTATTTCAAGAATGGCGAGAGCGAATCTACGTAGACTACAGGAATTTGTTTTTTCAGAATGTGTACATTAAGATGGGGTTTACACCAAATAAGTTGCAT
Source organism: Ferrisia virgata (assembly GCA_900060175.1). NCBI lineage: Eukaryota > Metazoa > Arthropoda > Insecta > Hemiptera > Pseudococcidae > Ferrisia > Ferrisia virgata. The sequence goes on along the minus strand of FIZR01027307.1, from coordinate 22,185 downwards.
TTTTTATTTAGCAGGAGAATAGTTAAATCTACATTCTTTTTTGGAAGTACTTGGCAAACTGTGTAGGTTTAATTGGTTTAGCATATTTTGTGTAATTAAATGAAGGTAGATTATATTTTAGCGGGGAGAGGCAACAACGTAGCCAAGAATGGCTCAAAGGAGTAGGTTCATGTTTTTCTTATGTACTATTTTTTGGTTCTAAATTTGTAAAAATGAATAAAATAACATGCTCGAGCGAAGCGAGTGCTCGAGTAAAATTTTGAAAAAAATGAGCTGTTTTAAAGATCGAAAAGTACATTTTTAAAAGTTTTTAGGAAAAAAAGTAGTAGAAATTTTTTTAATTTTTTCAGTTTCAAGGGGCGGAAAAATTATTACAATTGCCATGCCATCTTGCGAGCTAGATTTTGAATGAACTTTTTCCCTGTTTTCAAAAAAATTATGTTGCTTACAAAGAATTACAGGTCCTCGCTAGAGCGATATTTGAAATATAAATTCATCATGGTAAAATGAAACTTTCAGAGAAAACATTTACAATCATAGAGAAAAAACTTGAAAAAATTCTCTATTCGAACCTGAAGGACTAAACAGGAGAAATTACGATGAAAGTCTGGAGTAGTTTTAAGCATAATTCATCATTTAGGTTGGCATGAGTGAAGCAATAAAAACACGTTGCTTTCAATCTGCCCCAACTCTAGTGGCAGATTTCCTTGAAGACCCACAAACCACGTGATTGGAACGCATTGACAAATTTTTAAATGTATACCTAATTTTACATTGTTTTGATTTTTTCTTTAAGTAAAATAAAATTTTTCCTACTTTTCAGTTTTGAGAATTTGAAGGAAGAAGGCATTTGTTTAAAAAAATAGATGTAGATGAGAAGAAAATTTCAAAGAGAGGCTTTTTCCTGTGCTTAGAGCGGCAAAGAACCTAAATCCGTCCGTATTCAACCCTTAGAATAATTTACTTAAATCAAGGCAGCAATTATTTTCCCAGCTTCGGTTTCATGATCAGAACTACAGACAATGGAACACCAAGATGGAAATCAATGGGTACAGCAGAAAGAGAGCACTGAAATCTTTTGTCCAGAGTTACTCAAGACTTCTCCGTTAGGAGCGCTGTTCACTCATTTCTGCTCACATTTCACAATTCTGGTTGGTCAAGATTTCAGAAGTAGTTTTTATTTTTTATTTGTGTTTTGAGAAAGAAGAACTTCCTACAGTTCTAACCAATGAACAATGAAAATAATTTTATTCGTTTACCCCTTGGCCCTTGGACGAAAGATTTCCATCTTGATGTTTTAATGCTTATAATTAAAACCTGTAAACAATCAAAATTTATTCTGTATTTCGTAACAGGTCCGTGAGCAGGATCGAACCAAAGGGAGAGTTTAAGAGCTGAATTCCAATTTTCAGTGCTCATGTGCTCGAGCGAAGCGAGTGTGAAAATTTTAGAATAAATTGTGTTTTTTTTAACTATCAAAAACTTCATGTTCACAAATACTTGAGTAATTTATGTAATTGTTTGAACTTGATAGCCTAATTTTCTAGTAAAATGCAAATTTTTTTCGTCTATGGGAGGGATAGGGGGAAAGTCTCATTTTAACCAGTACTTTTATAAGTACTAGAAAAGCTGTTTAGTTTTTTTGAATGTTACAGATAAATTGTAACTAAAAATGCAATAAACTGTTTCAAAAAATTAAATTTTGTGAATTTATTTCCAAAATTATGCTCTTGATGCAAAAATTAATTGCCTGCAATTGAGTATTCTCTGTTAAATTGCATGCTAGAAAATGTGGTCAGAAATGTAAAGCACGTTTATGCTTGTAATTCTTTAGAAAGCCAAATGGTTTTTCCCAATATATTTGTTGTGGGTATGAGGAAACCTTTCAAAAAACTTTTGTACTGATGAGCAAGTATTAAAATTTTTTGTGTGTATTTACTTTTAAATTCGGTAGTAATGCAGTAACACCGTATTCCTGGAGCGTCGAAACTATAAAGTTTATTTCTGGGCCTTGCCAGTCTCCTCTCCCACATACGGTTCGAGTATGAACTGAAGACGCTCTCTTGGATAACATTTGTTGCGGTTTATCAATTTTTCGTAAATAAATAACATTTAGTTTTTACACCGACTTCGAGAAAATCTCAAAGAGGTACTTACGTTAAATTATGGAATCGGATGAAAACCATTGAGCTACAATAAAAACTCGACTTTTTAAAATCAAATTGATTCGTGTTTTAAAATAAGTTTCAATTATCGTCTCTACTTTTCAGTGTGAGAATTATTAGCATAATAATTATCATTTTATCATGACATTAAAGGGCCCGATGACTGAATAAATCCTGAAATCATGAATACCGGCATAAATATTTCACTAAAGAAAAGTAGGCTTATGTGTAGTATGCCTTTGTCCTAATTAACCCTATATGAAATTTCCGTGTTACCGCTTACTCATCTAAAAATGTATAATAAATACGTGCATAAAATTAACGCAGAAAAATTTTAATGTAGTAAAGACCAAAGTTTAAAATACCCATTTTCCTACATTTATATTTTAATCAAAAAAAAAAGTTAATTATAAAAACTGCTTGAATGACACGATGATGGAAATTTAAAAAAAAGTACCTACCCTTGTTATTTTCATTTTCATAAAATTATGTTAAGAAATTTCAATTTTGAATGAGAAAACATAGGTTTCTCATTTTTTTATTTTTTCAATGCCCGTCTCTTTTCATTTTTATCATCAACATACTGTATTTTTAATTCGTAAAGATTAAATAGGATTAGGTACCTTACTCTTTTTTACCTTCGTTTGGAGGTACTGCTAAACATTTTTTTCTCTCATTTTATTTTCAAATACAAAAACTTGACAGTGATATTGATTTTTTGTTAATTAAATTTAAACTCCGATGTCAAATCAACAGGTAGATCTAGAATAGCTTATTCCAAATACATAGTTAGTATTACCTATACATATACTCGTATAGCGTGTAAAATACATATTGTGTGTAATTATGTAATACACGTATATTCTGCATGCAAAGTATATAAAACCCGTGGAATGGCAGAACCAAATTATGAATAAGAAATGTATAATTAATGCAAAAACTGTCGCTGATAAGACTTCATCTAAAGATAAATAAAATAATGATTATTTGAAAAATTAATTGTGAAATTCTCAAAAATTTTAATAGATATGCCCAGGGCGTATTCTAACGTGCAACTCCGCATATTTTGTGCACTTTTAAAAAGAATTGTGCAGTTTCAAAAATTTGAATATTTTAACAATTTTTGTTGTGTTTAAATGACAGAAAAAAGAATGAATAAAAATCTTACAAAATCACCTAAGTTAATAACATATAAAAATTTAAGCGAATAATTTTTTTTAGAACCAGCCGCCTCTTAACTCCTATCATATTCATCTCCTCAAAAATGTATGCTCTTATATCACTCCAACAGCCTCACTTCACATGTCAGTTTTGAGCATTCTTCTGCGTCATTAAGCCAAAAAGCAGCTTTGCTTTTTCAGCCTAATTTTCGCGAAATATCATAGTTATGTAAATTCAAATTTCCTAACCGGTAGGTAACGTGTAACGTGGAGAGGGGATTGCTATAAAGCTAAAAAGTCGAGACTACCAAAAGGATATCTAAGACCTGTACTAAATCTACTCACTAAATTTCAACTTCCTGGCTTAATTTGGAGGGAACTTATGCGACAAACAAACTCAAATCATAAGAAAACCTGCCGAAAAAACTACATTTTTAGGCTGCAAGGGGGCGCAATGGGTCTAAAAAGCCGAAACCCTCCAAAAGGTACATTAATAGACTCTGCTAAGTCAACAAACCAAATTTCATCTTCCCAGCTCAATTTGATGCGATGATAGGAGAGGAACAGCCCTTTTCCAAAGTCAAAAAGAGGAGAAATCCTCATATCTCCTTTCCTAATTGATCTAGGGGGCTGATTTTTGGATATGTTACACCACTTTGGATTATCTATTGATTTTAGCCTTTCAGCACCCCCTCCTCCAAATTCGGACACAACTAAATTTAGATCCGACGTCATCGTTACTTAAGAATATCTATTCCGCCGCCAATCCAAGCTTATTTCCTAAGCTCTTTGTGTAGCTCCAAAATTTTCTTGGAATACGACCTGGGTACACCTATTAAAATTTCTGAGAATTTAGTAATGCTGCCCACTTGGAAAATAAATTTTAATTTACTGAATTGTGAAATTTTGCCATAAAAAAGAGTAATATTTTCAACTGTTATTAAATAATAAGGTTGGCAGCACTGCTATTCAAAACTATCCAAATATTTCGATCTAAACCCGCTTCTCTGGGCTAAAAAAAATTTTTGGGCGTTTTATGAGGTAATAGGCTGTATTTTTTTTAGAAAATAAAAAATTCTCGATTTTTGCGATCTGTAACTTTTTAAGTCACTGGTAGAGAGCGAAAGTGGTTTCGGATCGAATCGAGAATGCGCTAGGTAGGCGCAAAATCTCAAATCGCAGCTGTTTAGCTTTGTAACCGCAGTTCTGTGCAATTTTGTGGGAGGGGGGGGGGGGGGGGGGGGGGGGGGGGGGGGGGGTGCAAATGACGAAAAAATACGTTTTTTTCACAAAAAAACAAACCACTTTGAGAGCCTCATAGCTCCATCCCCCTTTGAGCTACAGACATAAAATTTTACACCTCCGTTAGTTTGGTCAAAATCCAAGGTATGTTATTTTTTCACTCAACCCTAAGATACATACTTCATCGAACATTGTGTAACGTGTTTTACGTAAATAATACGTACATATTTATTGATGGCGAAACCGATACGATATATCGGCATATCGATATTTTCCTGGAATATCGAACAAATATCGTATTGAAATTTTTCCTTTTGACATTCCCAGGTATCGATATTTTTTACGATTTTTTTTTACAGATTTTGAAAAGTAAAATTGACATTTTAAATGTAAACGTTTTTTTTTTAAATTTTTTGCAACTTGAGAATGTAAAATTACTTGAATCTAAATTTTTTTTTTTCTATAAATCTGAGTTCGTTTTTAAAAATTTTCAACTTTTTAACTCCAATTGCTAGAACCTAAATTATTTTAAAAATTTAACTGCATTTGTTGTTTCGCAATTACTGTGGAATAACAAAATTTGATATACACCTGAAGTAATGTTTTCCAAATATCGGATATCAATATCAGTGTTATCGATATTTTTCACTTTCGATATTTTGATCAAATATCGCCATCCCTAACCTATTCTACATATAGAATACCAACAATAAATTAAATATTCTGAAAAGGTCGGTGACAAAATCAAGACGAAGCTAAAGAGCTATCAAAGGTCAAAATGAGTAAATATATCGTCTAATTACTGTTAGCCTATCACTGCTGTCATAAATACGACAATTGTAATAATAAAATAATCTTAATATCATATTCATACCCAACGACCAACTTAGTACCCAAATTTTCTCAATTTCATTCCATATTTTTTCATTAGTCACACTTTTATCCCAACAACATGATAACTTTTAGCATCATATAGAAAAATGAAAAAAATACTTTTTTTCAGTTGTACTCGTGCTATGTAAAATGACCGTAAAAAAGTTGGAAACCTACACAAAAGTTTTTTTTAATGAAATGAAAATGGCGTCTGAAAAAATTTTAAATCCATAACAACAAAAGTTCATTTCGAAACTATTTTTACCAAGGTTTTTTTTCTAGCATAATAGCGCGTTGCTGTTTATTAAAATTTAGGAAAGTAATAAATTGTTAAATAACGATTTAAGTATTTCAAATTCACTTTCACTGGAAAGTAAAATTCAGTATTTGTAATCAGTATTTATTCATTTCTAAGTTTTTCGATGAAATTATTTACAACTTGCGCAGCTTATGTAGGAATTTTAGGGAAAACATTTTCCAGATATGAAGGTAAAAGGAAGCAGAAATACTAGGTACCTAATCAACTATCTAATCTCTAATAAGTATATTACACGATAAACTACCCGATTATTGACAAACATTGCTTTACCAAACCGTCTTTATAGGTAGAGGACTGAAAGTATTCATACATATGTGTACTACATATGCATAAATATTGAATTGGAATGTATCGATGACGTGATTCTGGATGTAAAATGATTACCAACGGTATAACAATTAACGAGTAAACTAAGCGATTTGTTCTTATTGGTATAAAAGTGTTAACATTCTTTTCATCACTTCAATGTGCTTTCAAACAAAATACATACAATGTAAGGTATCACGTTTAGTGTTAATATTAATACCAGCAAGTAAAGTTGATACAACAATTGAATAACAAAATGGAATATTTAATTCTACGAACATTGCAAAGCTATTACAGCTTTATAACTTTATTAAAGCAAAAATCTAATCGTTAAGAAATGATAGATCACCCACCACCAATACGTGTTAAAATGATTCATGGACTAAGTATTTGTAAATTACATCACATACCTACATAATGTGTATAATAATAATAAGTAACACGTCCATGACTATACTCTACATGAACGTAGAAAATATTGAATCTATATTACATAATTATTTAGGGGCTTACAAGTTACCTACTCAATACGCCGATAAAATATTTTGTCAACCCATTAACAAAAGCAAATACGCGTACTTATGGTTACAACTAAAGTCATATCGCTTGAAGAATATTTTCAACAAGTACTTTATTAGAGCTGTTGTCTTTAATCATTTCAACCAAACTAAATTCATTCAATGAGAGCCTTTAACAAAAGAATCCATACACCTTGCTTTATTACTTTCTATAATACTATACACTTCAATTCAATATACACGCCAAGAGCAATAAAAAATAGGTACTCATAAAGTTTCTTATAGGCGATAATCTAAAAACTGCCGCCATTTCGAGTTCTGTACATATACGTATCAGTAACACTCCCTCCTCCCATATTCCCCAACTTCTGACAATATCTAATAATACACCATAAAGCCTAAAGGAAGTTTTAATACCAAATGCCTATAGATGGCTAATACCGAATCAATCAGTTATGTACACAGAATCTTCTGATTAGTATCAGATAACAATGAAAATGCGAGGAATGACCCTGGATACATTGGAAAAATTTTCAAAAAATGTTCGAAACGTAGAAAAGTAGAGAAATGCTGTCACGATATTCGTTATTGGTTAATTTACACTGAAATATGTATGTAGGTATAACGCCTACCAACTTTGATGTAATTGAATATCACTCTTTATCAAGTTCAGTTTTAATATTATCCAGATGTAAACATATAAACGTCGGAACATAGATTTACGAGGGTGAAATAATCGTAGTTTTAGTCATTTTAAAGTTTACTTTGATAGATATTTGTCTTACTTGCATATTCCATTGTACGTGTAGGTATCACACGGCTAAGTTTAATATATGCGCACCTACTGATACGTATCATAGCTCTATTTCATGCTTATTCAATGATTTCTAGACGAAAATGAGCTTCCCGGCTCTCAGAGTCTACTTTCAATATTTTACTCGTACATTTCAGGGATCACTGAATTATGAACGAAAGCCTACGTTAAAGATATCTTTACACGTTTATGTATGTAGGTACTGTATGTTGATACTCAATTACTCATAGCTTCATAGTTTCTAGCCAGCATGCACAGTACACCAAACTTTAATCGCCGTAAGTCAGCAAGCTCATATAAATAGAGTCTAGACATCGTTTTTAACGGCAGCTGAGCATAAATGTACGAATAACGTGCACGTAAAATGGTCAACACATTCCCAACTTTTATGTAGTTCGATTTAGAGCAGTAAGTACAGTCTAGTGAGTAAGCTAAGTAATTATCAATTATTTATTACATGAGTAGGACACCTTTACCTTCTCTTTTATTATTTTTCACAAGATTGTATTCATTAGCATCCCCCTCCCCTCCCCTCCCTTCCCCTCTCAGAGCATTGTTAAGAGGACTTGACTATTCCCAAAATATTCTGGTTCCTTCCTGGCTCCTTTAAAAATTTCTCATTTTAAATTATTTAATTTTCCAAGTTTAATTTTCAACTTACAGAATTTTTACTCTGAAATTTTCTCAATATTGTGGAAATGGTCAAAAAGCCTATAAAATTTATTTTCTATGCAATGCACGTTACTGCTTTGTATGATTGCTCTACATGTTTCGTGGGTTCAGAATGATGTGAAATAAAGAAATGTTTAAGAGTAAATTGAATAGTTATTACAATTATTTCCTGTTTTTTTTTTCAGCAACTTGAATCGGTACTATTTTTCCTCTTAGTACAAAAAATCAGGGGCTAAGAAAGGCAAATTGTAAATTGTTTATATCCATTTGGGAGGTCCAATCAGTGGCGTATTTAGGACTGGTTTTCCAGGTTCACAAATGCCCCTCCCATTGGGGCTTGGAAAAATTGAAAATTGTAAATATTCATCTGATATTGTTCCAAGATCAAAAACTGAAACCCTAAAAATCTTTTATTTTCCAGTAAAACTTCAAAAAATGCATTTTTAATGGTTAAAAAATTGTATTTTTTCAAAAATTTGCATTCACTTTGCTCGGGCACACGTATACCTCTTATTTACATCAGAAAACAGTTGAGCTTCCCCCTTCCACCCTCCTATACGGCGTTTTTAAATACGCCGCTGTACTAAAATATACAAAATATGAGTCTAAACAAATATGTACATAATACTAACACATGTCCCTAGCTTAAATTATGGTTTGGACATTGGACCTTAAAATTTGAATATACTCTCAAACTAAAGCAATCCTAGTGAATCGTGACCAAACAGGGACGCCATGAAGGGAATAGATGCACTTCTTCAATGTAAAGTGATGCCACAGAAATTGCCTCGAAAGATTTCCCTCAAATGGTTCGACACTTGGATTAAAAATATGCTACAAATCTATTTAATGAGCATATTTAGAAACATTAAATGACTATTTAACCCAAAGGGACCTTTAGAGCCGTGTAGGGAAGAGGGTTATGTGGTATATTTCTGTTATTTCTATATCATTTTGAAAATTCTGCCCCTCCCCTCCAATGAATCGTCTTCGGTTAACCCATCAGTTTCTCCATAATTCGATCAAAATTGAATTTTTTTCATTTTTATCATCTAGTATCTTGGGTTTATTTCCATAAGAGCAAGGAAGCCCTTGGGCCTCGTAGTGCAATAGAAATAACAATATACCTGGACAAAACACTTGAGGAAGGTTTTTTTTGGTCCATTGTACTCGCGATTGTACGTTATTAACGTATTCAAAATCCTCAAAAATCTGGTTGCTCCATATTCCCTTTTGAAGTAGTTTTTATATAGCTCTACCCCCCCCCCCAAGGCGACTTGGTCATAAAATTTTGAGCGACTTATCAAAAATCATTGAACTATTATGCTGATTACAAATATTCTACTTAAAATATCAACACTTCTTTTGAACCTCTTAATTTTTGGAGCCCAAATTTTGGGAAACTGGGGAATGGTGAATTGACTATCCGCTGCAAGTTGGTTGGTAAGATCCAAAAAGTCACTGGTGAAAAATTTGGCTCCTACCACTCTGCTGAGAGGTGATTCACCATTCTTAAGTGGTTCCTCTATTCGAAAAATAACAATTTCCCAAACTTTGGGCCACAAAAATTAAGGGTTTAAAAGAAGTGTCGATATTTTTGGTAAAATATTTGCAATCAGTACAAAATTTTAATGCTTCTTGATACGTCGCTCACAATTTTACAAGTAAAAGTAACCTGGGGGGGCAGGGCTCTACAAAAAGCATTGAAAAAGGGGAGATTAAACAGCGGAATTTTTGAGGCTTTTGGATACTTTAAATAACGCACCATCACGAGTACAATGAGCCAAAAAAGCTGTCCCTCACCATTTCGTCCAGGTTTAGCTCATTTTTCGAGTTTTTCTACTGCATTATTGGGACCACGGATTAATATTATTTCTTTGGAGTCAAATTTTGGGCAACCTATGAAGTTTATTCCTAAACGAACAAATTGCTATTTATTTCATTTTTAGCGATGAGACAAATAAAAAGATCGAACTCTTTATACTACACATACGTTACGAAAAAAATTCATGTGTTGATAAAATTTTACAAAAGGTTTTCGAAATTGACATTTTAGGGTATTTCCGAACTTTGCAAGTCGATTGTATAAATTTTTTATTAAAATCATCGGAAAGAATAGAAGGGGAAAACTCTCGCTTTTACACCACTGGTACATGACAAATAACGGACTTTATTCATAAGTTTTACATGTTTTAAAAAAAAGTCAAGTTTTCCGCAAACCCTCGTAGGGACATTATGACTATCTATCCCATACCATGTTCAAATAAGTGCTTTGGTGGCTTTTTCCCGCAGTAATAATACACTCTTCCGATATAAGAACACAATCGTACTTAAGAGTACTTGGTAGAATACATCTAAGTATATGGCTTTTTGTCAATTTAGAAATTGCTTTGAAAAACAATGAAGAACGAAGGCCTCGTAGTTATACAAGGATACAGTCTTCAGGGTAAGAATACTTATCGGTATGTATATTTAGCAAATTATCGATTTTATAAATGTAGGTATACGTTTTACATGACGAGAATAATTATTTTGTCCACGAGTACCAGTTTCACTTTCAAAACAATATGCATATTCAACCAGAAAAGAAACGTACCGACACAGTGGTACTAAAGTCATCAAAATAATAGTAAAAAGTTAAAGCAAGGATTTGTACATCAACTATACCATTTGGACGATGCTCAAATAAAACCGAATGAATAACACCAAGGTGATTTCTTAAAATTAAGATTCTATCATCCAATAAGACAATTAGTAATAGTAGCACCTCGCAGTCGCATGTGCTCACAGTTGACTATCGTAGGTAATTTATAATGTTCGAAAACTGTTCAGTTTTCATTCACGATAAATATAAATCTAATCGTAACTATAAGTTTAATAACATAACGGTTGAATAAATCGCAGGAAAATGAAAAACATAAGTACCTAATGAGAACAATATGATTATTAACAGGAAATTGGAGATTATTATATGCACAGAACATCATAACGTAGGTGCCAACAGTTTGTAAACTAAAAGTTGTTTGATTTTGATTAATCGATCGCAAACAAGAAAAACAAACGTTTTTTGAATTTCCTGTAGGTACAGGCATACTCATAATTATAGTTTTTAATTCGGAAAACAGCAATTAAAATAATACACATTTATACCTCAGTATAGTACCTGCACCCATAGCAATAATTCGAGATTAATTTTAAATCAAAGTTAGATATTGAAATCAATAAATGAAAACTTTCATTTCCAAGATTATAAATATATTTTGAAAAAAAAGTTTTCCTTTTTAGCCTGATTTTCTATGTCATATTTTCAATGAAGACCAGGCTATACGATGGATGAGAGGGAGAATATCGACAAAATCCATTTTGAGCTCCGGAAAAACCATTACGATCATTTTTGGTTGTATCACGTAATTTATTTTGCGATATTTTATCCCCCACTCCCACCCCACGAAACTAAAAATCATTTGCTCGATTCGATAGCAACCAAAATCAGTCAAACATGGGAAATAGGCTTGAATTCGCGGTGTATTTAATATTCTGAAGTGGAGATGACCTCGGGTCAAAATTCATTTGTGCCCGAATTCGGAGGAGGGGTTGCTGAGGGGCTTTTTAAGTCAACTGTTGGAAAATCCAAAGTTTCATAACATATTCAAAAATCAACTTCTTAGATCAATTTGATGGAGAGATATGAGGGTTTTCCCTCTTCTTTGACCTTGAAAAAAGGCTGTTCCTCCGCTATCTGCTCTCTAAATTGAGCTGGTAAGTTGAAGTTTACCAAGTATATTAATCAGGGGTCCTGAATGTGCCTTTTGAGATATCGACTTTTCAGCCTCATTGCATCTCTTCACAGCCCTAAAAATTAAGTGTTTTGATAGTTTTTTTTTGAGTTTGTTCCTCGCATATCTCCCCTTCAAATTGGGGTAGAAAATTGAAATTTGATATGTAGATTTAATATAGGTTATAGATGTGCCTTTTGGTACCAACAACTTTTTAGCTCCATTGCACACCCCGTATCCTTGGCATTATCTGCCTCTGTTTCAAATTTAAGGCTACATTCTAGGTTTACAGAATAATAAAGAATTTTATTTTGGTTATAGATTCATTATTATTGGATGAAATATTTTGAATTTCAATATATGCGTTGAAGTAAAATTGTTTATTACTGACTTTTGAGACGTTTTGAAAATTTTTTTATTTAAGGTATTTTGCCAGTAGTTGATAGGCAAAAGGAAATTTTTTTACGTTTCTGTTAACTACGTCGCATATAATGGTCAAAAAATTCTGAAAAAAATTATGTATTATACTCCAATATATACCGCATCCCTTCCCTGTGTCGTTCACCCCCCCTCCACACACACACACACAAATCACCTCAAATCACCTGTCTCCAGAAAAAATTCTAAATCAACTTAAAACTACTTGCCAGTAGCTCATAACTTTTTTTAGCAACTTGCTAGTAGTCGATATGCAGTAGTTGATAACACAAAACATGTTCAAAACGATGTTTCATTGATCTAAATACCAATAGTGATTGCCCTAAAAATGTTTTCTACCCTAAAATGTCACTTTGAGGGGGCAGAGACTATCAACTACAGCAAATATAAAAAAAATTAAATTTGTTAACATAATTGAGAATTCTTAATAACTACCAAAGTTGGTGAAAGTTGTTATAATTTTCTGGTGTAAATTTGACGACAAAAGGAAACCTCATTATTTCAAAAAAATGAGATTCAAAAGTAAATTTTGGGTAATTTCAGACAAAATTATCAATAAATAGAGACAAATTTCAATTCTTGATTTTTTTTTTGTTTTTAAATAAATAAAATGAATTTTCAAAATGTTCCATATGTTAGCAATTTAGACGATTTTATTTCAAAACGGATATTGAAATTTCAATTGTTATGTGCCAAATTAAATTTTTACTGATAAGATATGTTCAGACCAGAGTATACCCTTATAACCCAATTTTGAGATAAAGTCATCAAATTGTATATATCGTCTTTTATGAGTTTACCTCCTGATAACTGAGCATTTTATAATTTTTTAGGGTACTTACGGTTATTTTCCTATCAATGGATCTATTAACGATAGCACATATACGCTTGAAATTTTTGTTTGAACATCGCATCGCAAATGAAAAATAAGGTACGTATACCATAATATAGTAGTAGTATGTCCCGATAAAAACAAAATCGCTAAATAGATAGAGCCATTTTAAAACAGCTTCATAAATTCTGTAATCTATAACGATTTCTTGATACGTATAACGTGTTATTTTTATTCATTAAAAAGTTCAATTTTCGTTTTTTTTAAAGGTCTTTATTTTGTGTTGAATAATTTGTTTCATGGTCAAACTAAATGAGATTTAATGTGTAAATAGATTTTTCAAAAATATTCTACAACCTATTCAAATGTAAATTGAGTTGATAAATCAAATATCAAAATTAACCGCAGAGCGCAAATCCTAGAATCTCATCTATACGTAAATACGTCTGAAAAGAAAATTTTACTGAAAAATTTTCCGTCTGTCAAATCATATTACACGTATCTATAAGTATTGCAATGTTACGAGCACATATCTCGATGAGATATATTATTACATTTCGAAATATTAAAACCTCCATCTTTTTCTAGGTCAAATTTAGGTATTCAGCTTGAACTACTTTGACCGTACAATTAGAAAACAAATTTCCGAGCTCCACATCTCGGCTTTCGTTTTAATCCATCTTGAAAGTGTAAAATATGCATGTAAGCAAGTGACAACCTACGATATAGGCATACTTTTAAATGATCTCAACTTTATCACTCCTAAATTCAGTCTCTGAATCTTAAATTTTAGCATACTCAAGAAAATACAGTTTACCAACGCAACGAGACCAACGCTGTACAGCTCATCTTAGATGAGCCAATAAGCAGAAACATAACGCATAACAATCATAGGAGGATTTAAAGGTGGAACGGGGAGGGCAAAGCACTGGCAGATGTCTAATTAGCCCTCCCAGAAAGATTTTTTATACACAGTGAACTTCATATATAAACAACGAGAAATCTATTAAAATCGTTTTAAATTTTCAGAAAATATTTAGAACATCTTAAAAATTGATAAAAATATAATTTTAGTAAAATTGAAAAATAATTCTGCTGTAAAACCTTATTGTTTTTTTCTTTCAAAATTTCGCACTCGCTTCGCTTGAACGATAATACATGCTGCTGTTTTCAATTGGAAAAAAATTTAGTTTGCCGTTCCTCCGGACTTTCCATTTATATTTTCTTTCCTTTTTTTTTTTTTTTTTTTTGGTGATATCTGTCGGTAAAATGAAAGAATAAAATACGAGACGAACTCGGTATCGAATTCTATACATTTAGGTAGGTACAGTTTTTCGTCAATAAATAAGTCAAATATTAAATGTTTACGATCAAATAAAAGATTTGATCAATGAATAAAATATATAATGCTTTAATAGAGCAATCTTCGTTACTTTTAATGACAAAAAACACGCGAACGATTTGATGGATGAAAAGAATAGAATATGAACTCTTTACCGTGGGATTAATTATGAAAAGCTATTTCCGCCTTCGGGAAAAAAATTTAATTAAAAATTTTTTCACGTTGAAATCGTATAAAAATCGATAATTTTTGCGCAGATTTCAAGGTGATGTGATTTTTTCCTTATTTTCGTCGCAACACTCGCCTCATCCAATATAGCATGTCGAAATATAAACGGTTTTAACCCAATTTGTTTCGACTTACGCGTTATCTTTAATTAAAAATATTTTTACTCAAAGGATTAAAAACTACAAAAACTTAGCTAGGACGAATAGTTAGGTAAGTTACAGGTATCATGTTTAAAAAACATAAACTAAGTATAAGTAACGTTGCATGCGTGGAGACTTCTCTATTTATTAAAAAGTTGGTTTCACATTTTTATAAATAAATATCCAATTGTCCACTCTTGTGCAAATATGGTTTATATAAATATCACCTCAGACAGTAATTTGAAATGAAAATGAAAATCGAATTGCTGTATAGGTACCTGCGTGAATTTTATTGCTCATTTGAATGATAATTAAGCTTCAAAATGATGTGTATACGGTTACGATAAATACCTAGATACCTAATATAATGTTATTTAATTCTGCTCTATAGATGTCTTAATTATTCGTACAATTGGCTATTGTTCATTCATTATAGCATTTGAAATGTTCAAATTCTCGAATATGTTGATGAAAATTCAAAAACGATACTGATGTTATTTAGTTGCCTATCAGTGAGTGAGGATAAATATTTTTCCACTTATATTTTTTTGCTAACAGCGCAATAAACTAAAATCAAAATGGTAGATGATGTGTTTCTTCCTATGCCTATACATAGGTAAAGAACTCGCAACCTACATGCAATAACAATCATTGAAGCAATATTTTTTAAACATCTCATAGGCATAATGGTACATAGCTACTCGTAAAATCGATAGATACCCTTATGACAGTATCAACGTTATATATAAACTTATTCTACTTCCGTTTAAAATTCGTCAATAATATCGTTTTAGCAGAAATGAAAAAAATGTTCACCAAACGTATAGGTATAGAATAAAAAAATACCCTCTAGAAGGGAAATTTTTCGATCATATATCGGGTATAAGTAAACATAAAAAGGTTATTCTTGTCCAACTTGACATTTTTCGAGTATTTCAGCGTATGGAACTCGACAGTTTAATGCATTCATTATAAAATTATGTCAAAAACTCTAATGAAAATATCCATACGTACTTAGTTTAGGACAATCATCATTAAAAACCTAAATATTAATTTTTTTTTCAAAAGAGTTGTTACTATGAAACGATCACTAACAAGAGTAAGTGCGCTGATAACACGAAAAATGTTTTTAAGTTCGTTAGTTTAATTTAAAAAGCTTCACGGGTCCTATTTTTGTGATAAAAAAAAAAAAAAGCATAACAAGTAATTTTCTATAAATCTTTCTAAGATTACTGTACAGAAATCTTATCAAAGTTAGAAGATAGGTAGATAAACAGATAGGTAGGCACTAGGTAAGTAGGAAGGTACGTAACAAGGTAGGCAGTTGAATGGATAGATTAGTAAGTAGCTAGGCATAGGAACATTTCCTGCTCTATACAACGAAAGGTCAACAAGACACTGCAGTGCAGGTTAAATCTAATAAACTGATTGCAGTATAACTGTACACATTCAATCACTATAGGAGGCATGAATTTATTAATAATCATTTTAAACTTGTTCAATTTTAATTTATTTTTTTTGGGAGTCCATATTAATCTTACATATTGTACTTTAAATTGCTAAAAAATAAACAAATCTCCTCATGCACCTACTACTTATACGCATCGAGATGATTTTTCAAAAAGCTACTTAATCCAGTAAAATTAGTGCAAAAAATGAAAAATAACGCAAAAATTTACGACCAAAATTTTTTTCGCAAAATTGTAGATCACCACCTTCTAAATAACATATCCAAAATCGGGCAAAATCGGACGGATGCTTCTTCTCTAATATCCCCGTTTCTACTCCAAAAACAGGTTTTTTTTCATCTATAACTTCGCCTAATTTTGTTCCCAAAAATGATAGAAACAAAAAATTGAATCAAAATATGTAGCTGGAAAAATTTCAAATAAAAAAGGTCATTGTATATTTTTTTTGAAAATCGATTAAAACACTTTAAAATCAGTTTGAAAAGGACACGTGATGAGTTAAGGTGATGTTCCGCGTGATGTTTCTATCGCGTCGCCAGAGCCAGCGGCCAACGTTCGTAGGCACCCGGGCTCAATTCTCTTTCACAATACCTAAGCATTAGATGGTTCAAATTTCGCTTTTTTTTGGATATCTGCAAACGGCGGAGTCATAATAGTTGCGAAATGACTTTAAAATGACGTGGTAAAAATTTCAGTTTTCCAACTGAATTTTTTCAATTTGCAAAACTGACTCAAAATTCAAAAATTGAAAAAAATCGAAAAAAAAAATTTTGAAAGTTTTTTCTAAAAATGGAATTATTACACATGTTTAAAATTAAAATAATCGTTGGTAGCAAGTTTTCACCATTACCCCTGTTCTTAAAGGGTTTTAATTAATGTCACATTCTGCGCTTTTTCACGATTTTCTGGAAAACTATGACGGAAATGGTTTTAACCCCCCCCCCACCCTTGTCTTCCTAAAATGAATGTAAGACATCAATTTTACATGGTTAAACGCATATTTCAATTTTACCTCCCATAGCCGATTAGATGTTGAATCAGAAGCGAATATCAATGATTAAGGGTCAGATAATTGAGAAAACTACGATGAGAATAAATCTATTTTATAAAATTTAAGTAATTTTAAAATATCTTGTATACATTGTAACTTTATTCAAACTACAATAATTTCTTTAACACGAGATAACATAGCATTTAGTTCATGTAATTTATGTAAACTTCTTTTAAAATGTTTCAATCGATTTTCGAAAAAAATATACGATAATATTTTGTATTTGAAATTTAACTAGTTACATTTTTTGATTCAACTTTTTATGTGTATCGTGTTCAGGAACCAAGTTATTGGCAAAGATTGGGGAAGAAGCACCGGCCCGATTTTGGTTATGTTGTTTAGGAGGTAGTGATCTACAATTCAGCGAAAAAAAAAATATGACCATAAATTTTACGTTATTTAATGCTAATTTGACTGAACCAACTTGAATCTTTTTTTTTTTAATCTCCTCCATAATTATCAGCCACATGGAATCACCACCAAAGGAATTTTCTTAACGCGATGCAAGTGTACGAATACGTTTAATTAGGTTATAGAAAAACAAAACATCTTTTCTAAATAATAACGATAAGAAGAAAAATTTCATTTAATGTTCTATTATAGTACCTAATAAATTCATACAGTTATTGTAAGTAATCATTAACCCGTAATACATATGTACTTTTAATTACCACATTTATGCGCGTACACTCGGGGACGTCATTATAATAAAATACTCAACTGAGCCCTGCTCTTTTTTACGTCTTCAATCAATCACCAAGTTACCATCACCAGTACTATCATTATTATTAAGTGGGTCGTACTTATCTAGGAATTTATTAGATCCATAGGTATTAGATGGTATAAGTAAGTGCGAATAAATTTTAGGCCACTAAGGGAACCAACAACAGTGCTCTGTCATGACGAATAAAGGTATTAATTAAAAAATGACATCCTGTTAAATGGTCTTACAATGTCAGATCTTTCATTCGAAACAGTATTACGAAGATTTCCATTAGTGGTGCTCATCGATTGAACTCTATCGCAGTATAGCTATTGCCAAAAAGTTATTCGTTAGCAAAATATAATGTGCACATTGGTGCATCTGCATTCCTATACCATACTTAACCACGTATAAATAACATGTTGACTAATGAGTTCAAGAAGCTACGTACGTAAACAGAAATTCCGGAAAATATCTGCATAAATATACTTTCTACATTTATGTCGTTTGGGTTCTTTTTTTCAGACATTCACTAAATACTTGATTGAAGTTGAAAAAAATCGTAACCAATTTTACCTTTCAGCATAAAATCAAATTTCTCATAAATTTGCGCAAATGACACTTTTTACACGAACAATGAGTCAGTGACACACGCGCATCAAATGCAACTGGCCAAGTTTCAATTATTTTGTTTTTTAATCAACAACAAATCTTAATGGCTCGTGCAGCAAAGCACGTGCTCACGAAAAAATTAAATCAGCGAAAATTTCTATAAATAAATGACAAGTTTTAGAAAAATATACTTCGATAAATCGTTACATAATCTCAAAGTAAGTGCTAATGAGTATTATTAATTTTGGGTACAACCAACAAACAGTTTGTTGAAAGGTGATATAGATTTTCTATAACACCCGAGTGAAGACATTATTTTCATTTTGTTGCCCTCCCCTGCCACCTGATGCGGAAATCTTTATTTTTATTCCTCTACAAATGAGTTTTTTTTTTCTCTTCTGTTTTGTATTAACGATAAGAAAATTTTCAATGTTCGACTTATAACACTCCATATGGCCAGGCCCGTGTACAAGCTTGTCCCAAGGGATGGTTTTCAGTTTTCTATTTCAATCCAGCACTGTTTCAATAGATTACGTCAGAGCTGGATTCAAATTTTCGATGCCGCTAAACACCAATTTCATTTTAGAAAATACATATATCCGAGCGAAGCGAAGATGAAAATTTTAGAAAAAATATTTTCAATTATTGAAAATTACATTTTATGTAACTTAACTAGGTAGACCGCAATTTTTTTCAGCGATGGAGAAGATTGTTTAACACCCAGCTTACCCCTTGCGCACAGACCTAAACAAGGCCAAGTACAAATAGGACATTTTAATGAGAAATAAGACGAAAAAATCGCGATGCTTTTCCTGCCTAATTTCCGTATGGAAGAGGGACGTATTAATAAGGCTAAAAAGTCGACACCAAAAGGCACATCTAGGACTTATACTAAATCTGCACACTAAATTTCAACTTCTCAGTCAAATTTGAGGAGTGGGCGAGGAGATAAGCGAAAAACAAACTCAAAAAATAAGAAAAACCAACAAAAAAACAACTTTTTCGAGATTGTGCGATAGAGCAATAAGGCTGAAGAGTCGACCCCCAAAAGGCACATTTAGGACCCCTATTAAATCTACATATCAAATTTCAACTTCCAAGCTCAATTTGAAGGGGAGTTATGCGAAAAACAAACTTAAAAAATAAGAAAATCCGCACAAAAAATCACATTTTTGGAGCTGTGAGGGGATACAATTGGTCTGAAATGTCGAAACCCACAAAAGGCGCATTTATGACCCATACTAATAAGTCTATACACCAAATTTCAATTCCATACCTCAATTTGGGAGGAGAGATAAAGGGGGAACGGCCCTTTTTCAAGGTCAAAAAGGTGAAAACCCCTCATATCTTCCCTCCTGGTTAACCTCAGAGGCTGCTTTTTGAATATATTGTACAACATTGGATTTTCTATCAATCGGCTTAAAAAAGAATATTTTTCGCGATTTTGGCCTCCCAGCAAACCCTCCTCCAAATTTAGGCAAAACTGAATTTTGATCTGAGATTAACCTCACTCCAGAATATATCAAATCCGCCACCAATCTAAGGTTTGATTGATTTTTGTTGGTATCGAGTTGAGCAAATGATTCTCAGTTTCAGCATAGATTAACTTTAATCTATGCTACGTATTAGATAATAGCTTGATTTTCATTAACAATATTGCATAGAAAATCAGGCTAAAAATCTAAAATACAAGATTTCGAATTAAGAGTACATAACAATTTTGTGAAGGAATCTTCAGCGATGGTAATGCCAGCAGATTCACAGGTTTGAAGTACAGCAAGTTAGAATCCTAAAAACTTTTTTTTTTTTTTAGATATTAGTTTACACACGATTTATACTGCAGTCTGTAGCTAAGTTAGTGGTCTAGGACCATAGGTACGACGTTTTTATTAATTTATAGCTGGCTATAATCATCTCAATGCGAGTTAAATGTAATTCTACTCAAACCTGTAGTTCAACATCAAAACTTACAATATTACTTCAATCTTCGGGGTTGTTTTATTCTGTTAATCCTATTAAATCAAAAGAATCGAAAGATTTTGGTATCATTCCAAAATGAAATGCATGAATTTAGAAAACAAGCTTAAACCCGCAAAACATGGCGGGCTAAAAATATTACACTGGTATTAATAACTTACTTTTGTCGTGTTAAGTGGCAGTTACCATCAAATTTTTACTACAATGTTATTATCTTTATTTCAATCAAATTGTATGCAATTAAAAAAATGAAGAAAATATGTAGTAAGTATTGGAAGTGGTAGATAAAAAAAATTTTAAATGATGCAAGATGCAACTTATCTATTTATAAGAAATGATTTTAATAAAATAATATTTCACTTTTTGCACAGGAGGGAAAAAAGAGGCAGTATTTTCATTTAGAAATTTTTCGCGTGATTTGATTCATGCGACAGAAAAAAATTCGCAGTTACATCTTGAAAAAGTCGTAAAAATCTCAATTTTACGTATGGAATTTAGAATTCAGCTCGACGATGCATAAAGATTACTCTATCCACCCCGCCTACTCTTTTTGAATAGGCATCAAACCCTTTGTCAGCATCTTCAAATCACTGTCACCTTCACAACAGAAAAATCGATATTTCCGGTAAACAACGCCGGCTAGGCCTCCAGTTTTATCACCATTTATGCAACTTTGTACCTAAACTAAAAAGGTTGTCTAGCATACGACGCATAAAATACTTAACCAAACTAAACATCAATACATACAGCATCGTAGCAAATAAAATCGCAGTTTCGAGTTACATTTTTCCCCACGTGCGAAATTTTTACAGAAATAAAAATCCTGAACGGAAAACTCCTTGGTATCAGCTGTTCAGCTACAGCAAGTCTGATTTTGCGCAATTTCCCGGTTTTTTATTTTTCCAAAGACTTAGCAGACGAATCGTCTCCCCCGAAATATCGATTTATTCTCCATGTGACCGGCTTGTTCGGAGCCGGCAACGTGCAGTAATGTTTCCTAACGAAATGATTCGGCATCCTGTATGCTGTAAACGCTGTACTAATTAAATATACTTCTACGCTTTCCATTTCTTTTGTGAATTTTTTTTCTTTAATTAGCGTATTTTCGAATAAACATCAACGTACTTACGATTGCTGGAAAAAATAATGATAATAATACGAGACGGTGCGCCTATATATTTTTCCAAGCTGCCTAGAATTATCTCAAGTACCTACCACGAAACTACAAGATACACTGGTAGGTAGGCCTATGTCTTCCGTTCGAACACGCCAACGTGCTAATATTTATTTAAAACCAGTTTTTAAACGACACTTTGAACTTCACATTCCACAATACCTATGTATGTAGATGTACCTAGCAGGGTGTACATAGTCCTACAACATAATTTTCGCTTCACATTCGACGAATTCGAAAATATAAAGCATTACAGCTCAACGAATAGCACTTTATGTTCACCACGTGGGTAAACCATACAGACGAACGTATCATGTGTTTTCAATAACAAAGTATTTACCTATGAGTTTGAAAAAAAAAAAAAAAAAAAAAAA
>FIZR01027302.1:0-10050 GCA_900060175.1 Ferrisia virgata | reverse complement strand
ATAGTGTCAACAAATATGTGTCAGAAGTTCGCCAGTAATGTGTCATTCAAATGTCACCTGAAACTCAAAATTGATGGCGTTTCTCTGATTTAAAATTGACACAGTAATTCCAAAGCCTATTAAAGTGAATGGAGCAATCATTATTCTGATTGGTTAAAACTTTTTAAAGCGGGATCTAATGTGTACTGACTTGAAAATGACGTGTCACATGACACCAAACTGACGACATTTGCACGACAGGCTATTTCAGATTTTTCCTTACACTGTCTAAAAAGCGAAAGTACCTCATAAAATAATTTATATAAATGACCAGTTCCATCAGCACCACAATCAGAATTCAAGTATTCTACACGTGGAATCACTTCCGCGTCACATTTTAAAAGCTC
Source organism: Ferrisia virgata (assembly GCA_900060175.1). NCBI lineage: Eukaryota > Metazoa > Arthropoda > Insecta > Hemiptera > Pseudococcidae > Ferrisia > Ferrisia virgata. Next base: position 9,664 of record FIZR01027302.1, on the reverse strand, counting down.
ATTTCGCCTGAAATGTTTATTAACGAGGCAATTCGTCTTCGACTTCTTGTTTGGGCAAAAGAACATCTGATTGGAGCTGGCTTGTGAAAAGAACATCGTCCCATGTGCCATTTTTCCATCAATTATCGCAACTGTTTTCAATTCACTTGGTAGTTGTGGTTTATTTTCGTTATCCTTGTAAAGAACCAATGGTAGAGCATTTTCGGGTTGAATTTTATTTAAAGCTTCGACTGTGTGTGCAAACATTTGTTTGGATATGTTACGTAGGTGTACAAATTAAACCTTTAAGTATATGTTAATTGCAAATTGAATTTTACCTGCTTGTTGTCTTGTAACTGTTACTTCTTCCAATGTTACTGTGAAAAACATTCATTCAATTTTAATTTCTTCGTAAAGTATACATGGGCATTAATAAATATCGCTGTTCAAACTAATTACGAACTTGGCTTCGCTGGTTCTCCAATGCTGATCAGTCCGAACAAGCAAAATAGTAATATTACATTTGGTTCTCGCGCCATTCTCGTGGTATTTCTTATGCTCAAGTAACGCAGAATGATTTTCATTCGTATGCCGTTCAAGTTCGGTATGATTCATATTTGAATGTTAAGCAACCCCAGAAAAATTCGTAATAGTGTGTTTAGTTGAACTTGGCATCATGGCATGTTGATTAATTCTGATTTTTAAACAAAGTCACTGTTTGCATTTGCGTAATATCTGCCTCACTCGACCTTCATCAATAAAACAACACAAGATCATAGACGATTTTCGAAATACTTGTTTTTCAAAATACTGAGTATCGTTTTCAATAGATACGAACGAACAGGAACCACATCATCTGCTCTCGGGTTGAATGAAAAGCCAGAACGGAAGATTTAATGAAATCTGCATTGACGAGTTGTCGGTTAAATTTTCTATGTTCTAGGAGGAGAGAGGGGAGGGGGTAATAATTTGCATAAATGCATTAAAAAGGATTAATTTTTGCGATTTTTGATTTTCAGCACTCACTCCTTGTCAAAATTTGAACATAACTGACATCTGAATAAGAACCATCCCCAGTAAAATACCATGTTTAATCCTCCTTCAATCTAAACTTGTGGAAAGAATTTGAGTTTTTTTAGTCGGTATCTAGCCGCGAGTGAATAACTTCAGTTTTGAGGGGAAAAAAGAATAAATATCTGACATGCTCAAAAATGTTCTTATAATGGTCTTCTAGGACCCCAAAACAGGCTTCGTTGATATTTTCAACTCCCTCCTCGAATTAGCCGTAGATCAACAGACTATAACAGCCTGGTTTCCTTCGATAATATGACGTAGAAAATCAGAATAGAAATATTAGAATGGTATATTGTAAATATTTTAAGCTTCTTATTAATTTATATTATGTGTAAATTTTTCATTTTTTTCTAGGTTTTGAGCGGAATAATGCAAAATTAATGAAAGAGAGGATCTAGAAGAAAAACTACAGTCATATAATTTGGTCCGATCCTTTTCCAACGGAATTCAGTGTACATCCCCATGTTACTCATCTCAATATAAATTTCGGGTAAGTGAATCATTGGATTTAGTCATATACGTAGGCGGAGATAAGACTGAATTTGGGGGAGGGGAGGCTTCAGTACCTTCATCTCATTACTAAAAAAAAGGCGATGTGTGGGTTTTTTTGTTGATTTTTTTGCTTTCAACCCTTCTGTTCGTATATGAGGAGGAAATTTACTGCAGAAAAATCAAGGAAGTATTGCTTGAGCCAAGTGAAGGTAAAATTTCCCAAAATACCAGAAATGAAAGGTTAAAAAATGAATTTTTACGGGAATTTGTGAGCTAAAAAATTGTAATTTTTCTAATTATCCTAGTTTTCTACGCAATATTGTCAATGAAAACCAGGCTATTAGAACCTATCAACCAACGGCGGATGAGGGGGAATTTCATCCAAATCCGTTTTGGGGTTGTAAAAGACCATTCAAACAATTTTTAGCCTTATCAGATATTTATTTTTGTTTTTTTTTTCATTTTTTCCCCGAAAATTAGAATTATTTTTGCGCTTGGTGTCGACCAAAATCGCTACCATTTGGTCAATCGGGTCGGTTTGGCGGTGAACTAGATATTTATGAGTGGAAATGAACTTGGGTCAAAATTCAGTTATGCTCCAATTTGGAGGAGGCAGTGCTGAGGAGTCAAAAACGAAAAAATTTCCTCTGTTTTAGCCGATTAATAAAGAAAGCAACCTCTTAAATTAATTAGAAATGGAGATGTGGAGGCTTCCCTCTATTTGACCTTAAAAAAGGACTGTTCTCCCCCTATTTCCCCATCAAACTGAGCTAGGAAGTTGAAAATTGGTATGTACATTTAGTTACGAGTCCTAAATGTGCCTTTTGGGGGTTCCGACTTTTTAGCTCCATTACACCCCCTCACATCTCCAAAAAAGTGAGTTTTTGATCGCTTTTTTCTCATTTTTGGAGTTTTTGAGTTAATTTTTCACACAAGCAGTGGGGGGAAATAACCACTTACCCAATGAATTATGCACCCTTGAAATTTATGGCATCCCTTAGTTTGTCTTGCAGTTAATACACCCCTGATCGCACAGACTGTTGTTGTTGTTGTTTTTTTGTCTTGTATTTCATTAGACAGATATTCCTTCGTTCGTCCATTTTCAAGACCATACTTTTATCGTACCTTTAATATGTGTTCACAAAAATTAACCAAAATACAGATAAGTTACCTGATTATTATATACAATATGATTCACAAAAATAGAAATATAGAAAATACTTGATTAAAAATATTATTAATATAATTCGACTATGAACTAGGTAGGTAGTAGGTATCTAGATATTTACTAAAACATATTGTAACTTATTTGTATTTCAATTTAAAGTATTAATGTAACGTATTTTTAGTATCTTGGCATCAGTTGCCACATTTGGTATACCCAATAACTGACCAATTGTGGTGGTCAAAGCACAACAACGTATCCAACCTTTAATTTTCTCAAATTCATTTTTCAATTCTTCTACGCATAAATCCGGCTTACAATTATTTTCTATAATTGCGTTCTTATTCTTAATAGAATATGATTCCTCAGGTTGGTCAATTTCAGATGTGGTCAGAAAGTTATTCATGAAAATAACTATACCTTCTGGTTCTTTTAAATCTTCGTTGTAAATAACCTTGACCCATGTGCTTGATTTTGGGTCATTTGCATAATTTCCAAGTATCATGGAATTTATGTCGAATACTCCAGTATAAATTGAATACCCTTCGTAATTATCGGTATATTTCATTTGTTCAATGTAGGAGGTATATGCAGCGTCTCTAATATACCTATCAATATCGTTCCAAAGAGGCATGAGTGTTTCGTGTTGCAATTCGGTATTAACGTATGCGAATGTTGTTTTCCTCCATGAAGCAAATGCCATATCTTCGGATGGTACCAATTTTTGAAGTTTGTAGTTCGATTTTGTCGTACTTGCTGTTAAAATCGATTCATTATCTGGTTCTTGTCGAGATTCCATCTGGAAATTGAATTAATTCAGGCGTAAAGACTCGTTAAACATATAAAGTCAATAAATGTACCTATTACCGAAGATGCTGCGTCTTTTAATTCTTGTATGTTGAAAAGAGGTAGTTTATCATCTTCTGTTATCTGATATTGCATGGTTTGCTCTCGAATTAGTACATTTGAAAATAATAATTTCGGAGACATTATACGATGGTTAGTGTACATTATTTCTTTTTGGAATGCATCGTAACATAATTCGTAGAATTTTATCTCCTTAATTTGATATCGCTGTTGAAATTGCAAAATACGATTAGTTACCTACTTCAAAGTAAAATATTCATTAATCATTATAATTATTTTATCAGGTGCGTCGAAGGCGTTATTAATTATTTTAATTTGTAGGTTTAATAGCTTACCAAATAATTAAAAGGCTACATAAAATATTATGTAGTGTTAGTGGACTTAGAACTGTATACCAATACACATGTTCTAAAAATGTAACCTTAATTGTACCGTTTTATTCAAAATTGTACTCATAATATTGGATTTTTTTCCAATTGTTGCCAAATTATTTGAAAATAATATGGTAAAAATTAAAGCTTTCGAATTTCCGAATGGTGCAGTCAAATTATTGCAAAAAAAGGCTTCCGTTTGCACTGAATGTGAAAAGCACCAATTTAATAACTGATTCTTAATCTGTAATGTATTTAGACGAAAGTAAGCTTGGGTGCGATTTTTTCTCGCCCCCTACTCTTCCGAGGATATACCTCATTTCTTGGAAATGCTCGTATCTCCCATTGTATTGCTTCTACAAAAAATTATTTCCAGTAAAAATTTCTTTTTGATGTATTCCCTACGTTTTTGGTTATTACGAAAATTGTATTTGAAGCAACCTTTGCGCCCAAAATCTCATAGAACATGTTGGTAGGTTTTAAGAAATATTTTTAAGCGCAAGAACCACTCCTAAATACTCTCAAATTCACGTTTAGCGGGTTAAATTAACTACTATCTACATACTTTTCATCGCAACAGGTTACATGACTTGGAAAAAAATATTCATTTCAAATTATCCTATAGAGTGATTATTTATGAGCCCCCCTCCACTTTCCATGAATTTGTCGTTTCAATTTTTAATTTTTTTTTGAAAATTCATAAAGCAGACGAACAAACTGGGGCACGAGAGGTGGGGAAGTTGGGGTAAGAAGTGCATCTTTCGCTTGAACATATTTCTTAAGACCTCCAACATGTTCTATGACGAAATCACTTATTTGGACGTTAGTATGGTGAGAAGGAGTTACCGTTGGGAGGATGGGGTGAAGGTATTTCGGGTAATATGTTGCCTGGGTTTTTAAAAAATCTCACTTATTAAATTTTTTTATGGTTTTCTGAAAAACGCCTTTGTGAATAGGACGTACAACATCAATTTTTCATTATCATGCCCAATATTTCAATTTTAACTCCCATAGTCAATTTTTGAGGATCACTCAAAAATAGTCATTTTTTACATTTTTTAAAATTATAAACTTGTCAAGATTTTAAAAAAAATGTATTTCCAAAAAAAATTTTACCCTGGGGAACATATTTTATCTACATATTTCAGACCCTCGAAAACAAATTTTCATAAAAAAAATTTTTTGAACAATTTATACTGCATTTTTGTGTGTTGAACCACTTATTGAGAACCCCTGGATAGGATACAAATGATGAAAACTCACTTTAAATGAACAAAGATAAGTGTACCAGGTCCATTTCACTATGAATTTACTGAAAACAATTTTTAATGAAGCTAAAAAAAATGCGTTATCAGCCTGATTTTCGTGACCTATCGCCTACAATCATGAGAAATATGGATAGGAGGGGTTCAATGGGGCTAAAAATTTAAAACTCTCAAAAGGCACATTTAGGGTCCTTACTGACTGTACATGCCTAATTTCAACTTCTTGGCCAAATTTGGAGGGGATTTATACGACGAACAAACATTAGAAATTAGAAAAAACGACCAAAAAATCACAAATTTAGGACTGTGAGGGGGTCTAATGGAGCTGAAAAGGCGGGACCCCCAAAAGGTATATCTAGGGCACCTACTAAATGTACATACCAAATTTCAAGTTCTTAGCTTATTTTGGTGGGGATATAGGGGTGGAACAGCCCTTTTTGAAGCTGAAAAAGGGGGAAAACCCTCATATCACCCCTTCAAATTGACCTAAAAAATTGATTTTTGGATATTTTATACAACTTTAGATTTTCTATCGATTGACTTAAAAAGGAGCAATTTTTGTGTTTTTGGCCCCTTAGCGCCCCCTCTCTCAGAACGAGGTAAAACTGGATTTTGACCCAAGGCCATCCACACTCATATATATTTAATGTGCCGCCAAACAGGGCCAATTGACTGAATTAAAGCGATTTTGGTCAGAATCGAGCAGAGTAGATGATTTTAATGGTCGAAAAAATAAATAAATAAAAAAATGTAAATATCTGACGTGGCCAAAAATTGTCTGAATGGTCTTCTAGGGCCGCAAAACGCATTTTGTTGGTACCCCCCCCCCCACCCGCTCCCCAACGCCGATGGTCGATAGTCTATAATAGCCTGGTTTTCATTTACAATATGATATAGAAAATCAGGCTAAAAACCTGAAAAAACATGAAGAACTCATTTTTTAAGCACACATGTAAGTAAAATCGCCCGTAGGAGATAGAATTAAAATGTTGCACTTAATCATGTAAAATTAGTGTTTTCTATCCTATTCAAGAGGGCGTTTTTCAAAAAATATTGTCTTCATAGTTTTTCAAAAAATTGTGAAAAAGAAGTCAAATTTTTTGAAAATACCTAAAAAGAGGGGGGAATGGTGAAAATTTACCGACAATGATACATTTAAGTGTAAATATGTGTAATACTTTCATTTTTAGGAAACGTTTTCAACAACTTTTTTTAATTTCTGCATAATTTTTAAAATTGGCAAATTTTAAATAAAATTTTTTTAGTTTTTAAAAATTTTTGAAAATTAACAAACTTTGAGTCAGTTTTCCAAATTTTAAAAATTGAATTTAAAAGCTAAAATTTTTACCACATCATTTCGATGTCATTTCGTAACCATTGTGACTGCTTCGGTTGTATATTTCGAAAACAATTTTTATCTGGCCCACCTCAGTAAATCAAGTACCTGGAATCCCGCATATTACATGTAGCGATATTTACTCACCTCGCTTGGGCAAATCTGTAATAAAAAAATTTAACATTAATATTACATGAAAGAATTAAAATTGAAATAACGTGGACAGTGGCAGACTGATCAAGGTGCAGATGTTCAAATGTTAGCGGGCGTCCCTGCCTAGGGCTGGTCTCAGTAGACCCTGTATGCAGGGTGTTCGGTCTCAATGGAAAGCCCCTTTAACCAGTAACTACATTCAAAAAAAGTACCTCGTATGTATGTGTATCACCATTGGAAAAATAAGTTTTTTAATTCGAAATTATGAATACATATGATGGTAATAGGTCAAGAAGATATTTTTTGAGAATTTCATAAAAAATTTTAAAGATAAACTATTATGAAAAAACATCGTGCCAAGAAACTCTGCATAAAATTCTTTTTTGAATGGGGTGAGTACAAAATTTTGATCCATCATTGTCGAGAGAAAAATAGTTGAATGTAACGCACAGATTTGGAAATGAATAAATTTTCAAATAAGCGTAGTATCCTTACTCCTTAAATTCAGAAATCGGGTGAATATGCTTACATGCGTAGTTACTGGGTAACGGGACATCCAACTGACGTGAGATGGAACACCCTATACGATTATTTAACGAAAGCCATCTTGGGCCCCTGGATTCACTAAATCATCCGGATATTTTCGCTTTAGTCTGTGCCATTGTGCATGGAAAGCATTCAAATTTTAAACTCACTTCATACACAACTTCATAAAGAATACCGCTACCGTTTGCGCCACAATTATTTTTTCTTATTGGTGACTTTCGTATAACTGGAGTTGGCTCTTCGATGCATTGAAGCTGTTTGTTTGATTCGTCTAATTTTATCTGTTCCAAGCATTTCTCATCCGAATCTTTTTTGGGGCAGAAGAGAATCTGCACGTTATATTTTTGATCACTTTGAGACAAAAATTCAGATCCTTTCACAATCTTTTTATCTTCGATTTCAATTTTATAGATGTCCACCGGAACAATTGGAGTGTAATGGTTAGTGTCCAATTGTAAGCACAGAACTACCGGGAGAATCTCGTTTGGTTGGATTTTCTCCACTATTACGGCTGTATTGAGTAAAACACACATGTCACATTGTAGAAATAATTATCGTTGAAAGAGAATATTTTCTTAATATACGTGATTTGTGTGTTTGAAATTTTACATTACCTGCTTCTGTTCGTGTTAAATCTTCCACATTGTACAAAATTTCTACAAAAATTATCACAATCAGATTATTTTCAGATAGGTCTGACCTGTTAAAAACTGTAGATTTTAATTTTTATGTGCAGCTTCGATGTAGTAGCCTACCTCGATTTCTCGTCACGTTAAGGATTTCCAATACATCTAGATCTTTGATATCGTTTTCATAAAAAAGTTGCCATATTTTCTCGGTAAGAGGGCAACAACGAATTTGACCTCCGATATCTTTGAATTTATTGATCAGAGAATCTAAACATAAGTTTTGATCGCAGAACTGTTTTATTGCCTCCTCTCTCGGGTTAGAGGATTCGTCAGAATTTTCAACTTTGGTACTGGTGAAATTATTCATTAAAATCGCTATTCCACTTATAGGCACCGACATAGAGGTATAATTCTTCACATTGTAGATTAATTTAACCCAAATATTTGGTAATTGAGCATCTGTATTATGCTCTGGACTCAGATCAATGTCGAAGACACCTGTGTAAACTGCAAAATCATTGGTGGATTTTCTCTTCGCTTCGTATCGGATATATTCGCCAATTTCATCCCATAGAATGGAGAGTTTTTCAAGTTGCCATGCGGTATTCGTAAGTTGAAATGTAGTTTTCCTCCATAGCGCGAATGCCATATCTTCTGGTGGTACTAATTTTTGTAATTTGTAACCTAAATTGTTTGTGCTGTGTTGTGAAGTTGATTCGACCTAAAGAATTGAATTAACCGTTAGCTTTTTTAGTCTGATTTTTTTTATGTCATTTTTCCAAAGAAAATAAGGTTATTACGATGTATCAACTCAACACTGATGGAAGAAGGAGGTGCCCTGATGATGCATTTTTATTCTTATTTTTTATCCCCCTCCCCCCACCGAAGATTAAAATCATTTATTCGACTCTATACCAACTAAATTCGTTCAAATTTGAGAGGTAAGCTTAAATTGACAGCGCGTTTTAAATACGTATATATATATATATATATATGGATGTGGATGGCCTTGGGTTGAAATGCAGTTTTATTTTCTACTTCAGATTTCAATTTTCCGACCTTTAAAACATAAAGTTCGATATATCACATGTCAAAATCGTCACAGATATCTTATTGCACCTTTGCTCCTCTCCCCTAGTTTGTGAAATTTCCCAAAACTTCAATTCGGGCAGCAGAATTCAGTCAATAGTATACTTCCAAATTGCTCAAAAGTAGCTTTTGACGTAATTAAACAGCTCCCTTTTTACTCAAAAACCCGAAAAAATGAGGATTGGGTTGGCGGTCTGGCAGCTGTTTAACAGTACATAGGACCCGGCAGACCAGTATATTCGGAATAGGCATAAAAACTCTTATCAAATGGCCTTCGAGTGAAAGTTCGTGAAAGCTCTGAGCTTTTGAGCTTTCGCTGTGCTTAAAAGCAACAGCTGTGGATCGGAAAACTGGTGTTTTTGGAAATGTACGTGTATACCCGAACTTTGGCAGCCGTCCCAAATTTCAACCTTTTCGATACATTTTCTTGGCTGAGTTCTTGAACTAATAAAAATCAGCGATGCTCTTTCAGTCTGATTTTCGTAACACATTACAATCACGAGAATTGAAAAAAAAGCATCGCTTCTTTTTCCTAATCAGCATTACTAGTAAAAAGGGCTCATTGGGGCTAAAAAGTCGAGACCCCCAAAAGACACTTTTAGGGCCTCTACTAAATGTACATACCTAATTTCAACTTCCCAGTTCAATTTGGAGGAGAGTTATGCGAGGAACAAACTCAAAAAATAAGAAAAAACAAC